>JAJTWR010000024.1:115000-130000 GCA_021613335.1 Whitmania pigra | reverse complement strand
CATAATACTCCGATGTGCTGATTTTCAATTTCCGAAGTTGAAAGTTCACTTGTACAAGGTCAACAGCATCTTCACGGTTGATCGAATAAACAGGATGCTGCCCTCATTTTTTATCCTCGAATCTCATGATCATTTTTATGAGGCGAAAGGGGATTGGGTAGTAGGGTTGAATAGGGTATGGTATCATGGGGTAGGTTGAATAGGGTATGGTATCATGGGGTAGGGTAGAATAGGGTAGGATTAATAAGGTAGAGTTGGTGTCGGAGTGATGTCGCTGTGTTTTTCATTATGGGTAGCATTTTTAACAAGTAGTAAATGAACTAATTTTTCTGAACTTAATTTAATAAAATAATAATAATAATGACAATGTTGCAAATATTAATAATAATCATATAAAGATTGTTGATAGTGCTATAACGATTATTAAAAATGCTATGAAGATTATCTCATAAAACATAATCACTCTAAAATACCTCGTCTCAGCAATATGTCAGATCGGATATTGAAGTTGATGAACTTTGAACTTAGAATCAAATTTTTTCAAGTTGATTAACTTTATTAGTCTAGCAATGACGTTGAGAATTCTGTTAAGTTAATTTAGAAGATTTTAAATTTTGCTTAATTATATTAAAAAAATGTTATTAATAAACACAAATATTATGATAAAGTATTAATATTTTAATGTAAATGGTCATGCTTTATATTTAAATAGTTTATATTGTATTTATACTATCCACAATTGTTTAAATTTACTATAAATGCGATATTTTCAGAAAATAAATTTCACCGCCATCAAGAAATATAAACTCCTCCAAAACAGACGAAGATGAGAACAAACCGGATGTCACGTGCGTAATTCAATGCCGAGCGATAATAGGGACAGATTTCAAGATGGTCGCCGACAAACATAGAACTAAAACATCAGCAGACGAGCATAGATATGCCAGCAAGTCCCAATTGAACGGCGCGCTCTTAATGGCCACTTTGTTCCCAGTAATTGGATAGGGGGCGTCCGTGTGCCAAGGGATTCATTCTTTGCCTCAATCTGATTGGTTGGACGACGAGGCTGAAAAATGAGTTCATGGATTTGATGCTTGATTCTAAAGATTTATTGTTAAACTAGTGAAATGTTGTGTTAGTGTTGAAATGTATTGTAGCTTTCATTTTAAAACATACATTTGAAGCATTAAAATTGAAGTGAATTAAAGAATTAATATTAAACTAAATTAATAAGACAAAAATCTTACAACTGAAAATAATATCTAAAATGTTACATTATTATATGAATATTGTTATATTAAAGGTTTTAATCGCAGATGTATGTGATAAAAATGATAAAATATTAAATGCAGCTTATTAATAATTTATAATAATTTAGTCAAGATTAATTTGCAAAACTAATTTTACTAAATATGGGCAAGTTGTTATTTATAATTTATCAACTTTATTAATGTTTAGTTTTCAAATATGAGGGCTAATAATTATCGGAAAAACAATGGAAAATATACAAAATTAAAAAAAATCTGCAAATTCTAGAAATATATTTAAATTAATCATGAATATAAAATATTTCAAATTAAACACGAACTTAAAATATTTAAAAATAATCGTGAATAAAAAATATTTAAATTAATCATGAATATAAAATATTTAAATTAATCATGAATATTTGATATCTTGCAGATAGTTAAAAGTCTGTTCAGAATTCACAATCATTTGAAACTTTTTTGAATTAAAGTTCGAAATAATCTAAATAACATAAACATTAACAATTATTGATTAATTATTAATAACAATTAATTAGTTAATACTTGCAATTATTTCAAATAGTTATTTTAATATTATCAGATTAATTTCACAACCCACACAGTAATTTAAATAGACTCTACGAATTTCAGCCAGTCATATTTCTTAGGTATTTATTTAAAAATATTTATCCATAAAATATTAATATATAAAATCTATTTATGAAAAGTTCATAATTTCAAGAAAACAAATAATTTTTGGTATATTCAATGCGTAAATTAACTAATTATAAATAAAAACTTACTAAATAATAGATATATTGTCTTTATAAATTATTAGTAAAATACTGTATTTATGAAATTATTATTACTTTAAATAAATAATATATTAATATTACAAAAATATAATGATATAATAACTTACATTTATGAAACAATTATAACTTCAATTACACAAACACAATTGTAACTACAGATGTTACATTCATAAAATTTTTACAACCGATATGTAAATAACAGATATATAAAATAATTACATACCTATGTAATTAATATTTTTTTATATTATAAAATTTTGTTTGTTAAATATTTGTTCTACATATAATATACATTATATACTTTTTATAAATTATTAATAAAATAGTTTATTAGTGAAATTATTATTACCTAAAATAAATAATTTCTTTATATTACAAAAATATAATGATAACATAAATTACATTTATGACATAATTATAACTTCCTACAGATGTTACATTCATAAAATACTTACAACCGATACGTAAATAACAGATATATAAAATAATTACAAATCCATGGAATTAATATATTTATATTATAAAATTTTGTTTGTTAAATATTTCTTCTACAAATAATATATATTATAAACATTTATATTACTTATGATATATATTATATATTATATATACATATTTAAACTACTTGTGATACTATATATTTATTTATTCTACCTACATTATTTATTTATTTATTTTACACATAACAAATATTAACCTCCAGCAAATAAGTTGAGTTGATAAAATCAAAAGATCCTGCTAAGCAAGCAGAAATCACGAATAATAAATACAAGTGATACCTTTTCATATTCGGAATACCAGTTTTGTCTGGTTGGCAGGAATATTAGATACTGGTTACTAGCACAACGCGAACTTTGTGTAGTAATAATAATATTAATGACGTTATTATTATTATTATCGTCATAAAAGCAATTAGTTAGAATATTATTACAATATAATGAGAGTTTTTGTAATAAATACATGTTCTAAAATTTATTCATAATGCAATGAGAATATTATTGTAATGATATAAGAATATGATTGTAATATTTTGAGATTTTTATAACAGAATGAGAATATTATTATTATTGTTATTATTATAATTATTATTTATTATAATTTTGATTAATATTATTATTCATGTTATTATATATTATAAAATTATTAATAATAATTATTATTATTATTATTGTTATTATATATTATTATGTTATTATATATTATTATGTTATTATATATTATAAAATTATTAATAATAATAATAATAATTATTATTATTATTATTATTATTATAATATATAATAACATGAATAATAATATCATCAAAATTATAATAAATAATAATTACTATTATTACTATTATTATTATTATTATTATAATTATTATTATTATTATAATATATAATAACATGAATAATAATATCATCAAAATTATAATAAATAATAATTATAATAATAACAATAATATTATTATAATTATTATTATAATAACAGATAATAATAATAATAATTACTATTATTACTATTAATATTAATATTAATAATAATAATTACTATTATTACTATTATATTATTATTAATAAAATAATTACTATTATTACTATTATTATTATTATTATTATTATTATTATTTATTATTATTGCTATTATTATTTAAAAGAGTTATTTATAATTTGCTTAATGACATTTATGAAACAATCAATTTCATATTTTCAACAACGTAGTATACTTACTTTAATTGTAAAAATCAACAATCGTAATTATACTTCACGGCAGTACATCCGCACACAGCCACAACGCACAGGATTACAGCAGACACTGACTTCTCACCTCAGAGAGTGGCGCGAGAAATTCATCTGGATAAATTAAGAGCCCCATCAATGTCCGTTCGGTCATTTATTCATCCATTAGTCCATCAGTCTCTCTTTCTAGTCCATCCATTCACAACTGGCGTGTGGACGGTAATTCGAGCGCTGGACCATATGATGGGCTTACGCGGGCAATTTATTTGCCTTAAACTGTTCGCATTTATTCTCATACCTGTGCCATCATTTATCTGCTACTCCATCCATCCGTCCGTTCATCCGTTCATCCGTTTATCTGGTGAATCTCAACTACCGTTCACCCATCTCTATATTTGTCCAACCATCCATTTAACATCCACAAATCATCCACCCATAAATCCATCCATCCATCCATCCATCCATCCATCCATCCATCCATCCATCCATCCATCCATCCATCCATCCATCCAGCCATCCATCCATCCATCATCCATCCATCCATCCATCCATCCATCCATCATCCATCCATCCATCCATCCATCCATCCATCCATCCATCCATCCATCCATCCATCCATCCATCCATCCATCCATCCATCCATCCATCCATCCATCCATATCTATTTTGAGTTATTTTCCAAGCAATACATTGAAAGTTTCCTAAAGGTTGCTGAACACCTGTTTCTTTCTGAAAAGTCACCTGCATTAACAATTTCTTTTTTTACAATTCTGAACTTTCTCAATTATTTAACCGTTTATTTAAACTAGTTTGTTAACGAGTGACATGGATGTTCTGTTCTAACTTGTTACAATTACTTTGATTAAAATATAATTTAAATCCGCAATTTTTCTCAAATTCGAGATATTTTGAATCGATAAAAGTTTCCGCCAAATCAAATAAAATCAGATTTTATGCGAGATTTGATCTTTTTCATATATTTCCGTATATTATTTCTATTACAATTTTATTCATGATTTTAAATATTCATGAAATGTTGATGATGATGATAAGGTTTTAATAAAAATATTTGATAAACATATTTTTAATTATTAATTTTAATTTTTATCTTATCAAAATAATATGATTGCATTTCTTAAATTTAAAATTTGAAGTTGTCTCAAACTTCTGCATTGTCCGCATGACTTTTAATTGTCATTGTATGCTTTTGTATTTCCTGTTTTGTTGTCATTTGAGGCTCCTCCTCCTTGTTTGTATGTCGTCTGCTGTTTCTAGTTTCTCGGCTCCAATTACGCATTCATCTTGGCACAGTCGTTTGAAGGAAGCTCTTCAAGTCAAGCAGTTGATTACTTGATGAATTATCTCAAGAATAAACTTGTATTTATTAGTTATTTAAATATATTAAAGTGATAATGTTCAATTGTATAATTATAACAAATGTTTGAATGTATGTGTTTAAACAAATAATTAAATAAATATTTAAATAAACAAATATTATAACAAATATTACTTAAATAAATGAATATTTTAATGAATGATCAAATGAATAAATAAATGGACAAATAAACAAATCACTTGGTAAATAATTACAAATAAACAATTAAATAACTAAACGAACAATTGTAAATAAATAGCTGAATGATTGATTACAGAACGAACGAATAAAAATAAAATAAACAAATAAATAAATAAACAGAATCGATAAATTTCCGCTAAACCGCTGAAGCCGAGCGTCGATCCATCACAGTTTGGAATTTATATAGCGCACTTTTATCATCTTAACATCGATGAAACGACAGATTTCAAATCTCCTTCATTTTGGAGCTCCAAGATTGAAGATTCACAAAGTTTATGGGCTTTCAACATTTCCAGACCACCCCTCTTCTCCAGATGTATCTCTGGTCAACTTTCTAACTTACACTACATTGTATGTATTGTATATTGTATGTAGTTCATACAATCTACGCTATTCTACGTTGTATGTTTGACGGCTTGTATAGATGTTGTTGTTCTATAATAATGTATATATATATATTATTACATAAAACGACATAAAAACTTATAAATTATAAGTCGTGTGTGTTGCATATGTTGTATACATTGTATATGCTGTGTTTGTTGTATAAGTATTGCATGATGTACATGCTGTTTATGTTGTTAATGTTGTGTACATTATAAGCGCTGTGAATGTTGTATAAGTTATGTATGTTGTTTACGCTCTATTTTGTTGTGTTTGGTGTGACGTGTGTGCAGTTGTCGCATCCTTTGTTGAGGACTGTTTTACGATCTGAGTTGTTTCCTTTCTGTCTTTCAATTCTCTTCCTTCTTTTGTCCTTTTCGACGTTCCATTCCCTGATTAATCTGTCACTCAATTGTTTGTCTAATTAATTGTATTAAAATCTCTTCAATTGTTTGTCTAATTAATTGTATTAAAATCTCTTCAATTGTTTGTCTAATTAATTGTATTAAAATATCTTCAATTGTTTGTCTAATTAATTGTAAGAAAATTTCTTCAATCGGTTCTATATTGACGGTATTGCCAAATTGTCATTTATACTTTAGCAGTCGACAAATTGGTAATAATTAACAAATAAATTGTTAATTTGTTAAATTTGTTAATAAATTGTTGATTGAATAACAAATAAATTAGTAAATAACAATGAATACTTAATAAAGCAAGATAATAGCCTTTAAATATGCCTTTAAAACAGCCTGCCAAAAGATGTTTCATGTGTTTGCAGAGGAGAATCTCAAGGGTTGTTGCATGAGAGCAATCAAGGTTTTGTTTGAAGAATATTCTCTTTCAATCAATTACTTTCGACCTCCTTCAATTACAAAATATTTTCTTTCTCGTTAAAAATATAAATCGAGTTCGTGTTAGATGCTTAAGAACACATTTAAAGGATAAATCAGATAAAACATTAAATTAGTTTCAAAATCAATTTGAATTAACAATCTAACAAACAAAAACAATAGAGAAATCACCACAAAATTAAAGATTATTTTATATAATTTATAAATAGTAAATTATATAAATTATGCAATGTTAAAATAATATATACCTACATAAGTATTAATTAACAGTTAACTTCATGTAACATAAAAAACTTCAAATAACTTAGAATATTTACTCATGTTGCAGAATTTAGAATATTTAAAAAAAAGTAATTTATGGAATAAAATATTTATAAAACTTATTTACAAAATTATTTACATTTTGAAATCTTTAATTTATTGAAAAACAAAACATGAAAAATAAAAAAAAACTCGCCTTTTCTGCGCACATAAAATTGGAGAGCAAAGGTTGTACTGAATAAAACATCATTTGTACTATCCATCAAGTAAGTACTTCAGATTAAGTACAACATAAGTACTTCAGATTAAGTACAACATAAGTACTTCAGATTAAGTACAACATAAGTACTTCAGATTAAGTACAACATAAGTACTTCAGATTAAGTACAACATAAGTACTTCAGATTAAGTACATCATAAGTACTTCAGATTAAGTACAACATAAGTACTTCAGATTAAGTACAACATAAGTACTTCAGATTAAGTACAACATAAGTACTTCAGATTAAGTACCTCTGAAGACGCACAAATAGTGAGGTGTCGATGTGCACTGGTTGACAGGAATTGAAAAACAATTCGAGAAATAAAAGAAATTAAAAGAAATTAAAAAAAGTAATTTCTTTTCAACTCTAGGAGAGAATGAGTACATCATCAATTATTAATGAGCGAATAATAATATTAATAATAATAATAATAATAATAATAATAATAATAATAATAATAATAAGAATAATAATAATAATAATAATAATATAATATAATAATAATAATAATAAAATAATAATAATAATAATAATAATAATAATAAATAATAATAATAATAAGAAGAATAATAATAATAATAATAATAAGAATAATAATAATAATAATAATATAATAATAATAATAATAATAATAATAATAATAATAATAATAATAATAATAATAATAATAATAATAATAATAATAATATAATAATAATAATAATAATAATAAATAATAATAATAATAATAATAATAATAATAATAATAATAATAATAATAATAATAATAATAATAATAATAAGAATAATAATAATAATAATAATAATAATAATAATAATAATAATAATAATAATATAATATAATAATAATAATATAATAATAATAATAATAAGATAATAATAATAATAATAATAATAATAATAATAATAATAATAATAATAATAATAATAATAATAATAATAATAATGATATAACAATATTAATAATAACATCAACATTAACAATAAAAGTTAAGAGAAAAATAATAATATATAAAACTACTCCAATGATAATTAAGCCAGGAAAGCAATCTTGGCCGAAATAATTACTGAGGTATCAGGTCACTCTCAATTACGGGGATTGCCCTCCAAGGATAAAAGTTTCCTCTATATAAATGGAAGTATTTCGATTAATTGGATGGATGGCTGTATGATTAGGAAGACGGATGGATGGATGGATGATGGATGGATGGATGGATGGATGGATGGATGGATGGATGGATGATGGATGGATGATGGATGGATGGATGGATGGATGGATGGATGGATGGATGGATGGATGGATGGATGGATGGATGGATGGATGATGGATGGATGGATGGATGGATGGATGGATGGATGGATGGATGGATGGATGGATGGATGGATGGATGGATGGATGGATGGATGGATGGATGGATGGATGGATGGATGATGATGGATGGATGGATGGATGGATGGATGGATGGATGGATGGATGGATGGATGGATGGATGGATGGATGGATGGATGGATGGATGGATGGATGGATGGATGGATGGATGGATGGATGGATGGATAAATGGATGGATGGATGGATGGATAGATGGAAGATGATTGATAGGGAGCAGGATGCCTAATGTTCAGGCTAACATTTAAGATATTTTCAAAGCCTGGATGATGATTACAATAATGACGACGATAGTGATGATGATGATAATGATGATTGTTATTAGTGTAATTAATTTACATCAATACGATTCATTCGAATGACTTGAAACAAAACAAGATCACTCAAGAACTCTTTTTTCTTTTAATTAAAGCAAAAATAAATTAAAATTGAAAATTAAAATCGATAACAAAAAAATGTAAAATAGAAACTAAAAAGAAATCCTTAGGAATAAAATCAGACTCAGAAAAGCCATTAATTGCTTCAGGTGCAAGTCGGGTGCGCAATTGAAGAGTGCGAGAGTGCAAGTAGCAGGAAAACATTCCCGTGAAATTGTCCCCTCAAGCAGTACTGGCATTCCTTCTGACATCGGAACAAAAATCCAGGTCGGTTGGTTTTTACGGCTAAAAAGGTGTAATATTTTAATATGGTGTAATACAAAATATGGTGTAATATTTTAATATGGTGTAATACAAAATATGGTGTAATATTTTAATATGGTATAATACAAAATATGGTTTAATACAAAATGTGAGAGCTTGTATTAAAAGATTTTCTTTGTTCGGAGTGTTATTTATTTTATTTATAATTGTAGAGCAACAATTTGCATTTTAAATATGTTTTCAGTTTTCAGTTTGAACATTTTTTTATTGTGAGTCAAAAATTGTGGACCAATAATGAGTGACTGTATGTATTCTTTTGACTATTAATAATTGAAATAATGACTATTATACATATTACATAATTATATATTATTTGGTTATTTTATGCACCTCATTGAGTATCCTCAATTATCCCCCAAAACTGCCTAACCATGACGAGTCCCCCATAAAAATAACAAACACAATGACATGATGATCTGTCCGTTCTCCCAGATGGAGAACAAACACGTGGCCAGGCATGCGTGAAGCGCCATCAATTAATTAATTTCAGATTCAACTGAGTTCCACTCATCTATCTTCCCATTGCCGCTCGTCACGCTCCAATTGTTGCACGTTGCAACAATCTGATTCCGTACACCGACAGACGACAGGAATACAATTACTCGGATGCAAGTAAGAAGTAAACATACAAAGTCACTCGGACATACAAAAGGATGCAAAGAAGCATACTAACAGAGATGCTTAGCCACGTGTTACATGTCAGTGCAACGTTGCAATGTCACACAGAAAGAAAGACATCAATACAGAGACAACAACATAAAATCATACGTCCACAGAAACAAGTTGAACTGAAAAAAATGGAAACTAGAAATTAAGAAGCAGAACAGAATACAAACAGACGATGAAACAGATGAGAACAAATATGAGAAAAAAAACTGAAATAAAAAGAAGTCAAAAATATGAGAAAAGAAGTCAAAAGACAATTAGAAGAACTTTCAAAGCAAGACGAAACGCACTGCACTCACTGAGGAGTGGAATTAAGTGAAAATGAAAGTGAAAGTGAAAGTGAAAGTAGGTGCACTTGATTAAGTCGACACGGTGAAATGCAATCATTGGATATTATTCGTTCGCCATCAAAACTCTCGGAGGAAGGAAGTCACGGAGTTCAGGTACAATTTGTGGCTCTGTGTGTGGTCGGAATTTCTGGCGGGAACTTATATAGCGCTTGATGGCTGTTCTTAGGGGACGTGATCGTATTAATGATTATAATGTTGTTGGAAATTAAATTAATTATTCAGTTAATTAATCAAGAATATGTTTTAAATAATTGAAAAATATTTTAAAATGAATCATTTAACTGAACATTCAGAGAAAAAGCAGTCTGCAAATCAAATGAATTTATTCGTAAATGATTGCAATCTGCGAATGAAATGTCCACGCAAGAGAAGCTTTCAACGGAAAACATATTTTTTCAATTCTTAAAATTTTAATTGCAACAGAAATATTATTCACATCTGTAATTAATTATTATTTTATATTATTTAACAATTTATTAAAACAAATGTAAAATGTTTATTCGCACCGATCAACATTCGTTGTCGCCTCACTCATTGAATCAGATGGAAGAAGATTTTTTATTGAATTAACTTGTTTAATCCGTTTAATCCGTTCAAGCAGAATTGAGAAGGGCGGAAAAGTCGATTTGTTTTATCGTGGAATAAATTGAACGAAGAAATTAAAATCAAGAACAAAAAAATAAAATAATTAAAAATAAAAGGTTTCAAAATAAAAGAAATTGAAGAGGAAATTACTCGGTTGTCCGGTGCGAATCGATTTCAACCTGAAAAAGAGCGGGAAAACAAGCAGACGGGGAAGAGGAACGGAATACTTTTCGCGAAAATTTATCGACTCCGGAGTTAAAAGTAAAAATAAGTGCTTCACGAAGAAAAAAATAAAAAATCAAGGAACAAATCTGTGCACTCGAATGTGCGCTACGTGTACAACGTGTGCATTCGTCTGGAGACATTCGGTGGACACGATTCTGTCGACGTTCGTCGTAAGTTTCCAGTGACCTTGGAAGGAGACGCAACCACTCCGAAGACGATATTTACAACATTAGGGACAATATGCTTGTTGTTGATGTTGATGTTGTTGTTGTTCATGATGTTGTTGATGTTGTTTTGTTAGGAATTTTGTGATGTGCTTGAGAAGTATTGTTTTTGTTATTCAACTTTGACGTTCTTCATAATTAAGTAGGTTATGTCACGTAATTCACGTTGATTCGCATTAAGCAAGTCAAATTAAATGAACAAAAATGAAATTCGTCTTTTGGTCTTCAAATTCGTATCTTTACAGCATTTCATCTTATAATTAGAAATACGACACCATCGATTCAGGTGCAAACTGATCACCTGAGGCATTTGAAGACAGGAAGATCGAAAAACAAATCCTGACACAACCATTCCTTGATATTATTCCATCAGATAAGAAATACCGGTCGGGTTAAGTAATTAATCATTCATTTTATCAATCAATTAATCAATCAATCAATCAATCCATAAGTCGATCGATCAGGCAGCTGTGGATTTATGGATCAACTTTATATTTTGCTTTTTCTAAAAGAAGGGATTGCACGAGATAAAACGAAATGATGTTCTTTCTGTCAAAAGTTTCAATCGGTAAATTTCGAGTTGCATTTGTTGTTCTGAAATTTTATAAATTTATAATTTCTTTTTCGAAAAAAAATGCTTAAAAAGAATAATTATGTAATAGATATATGTAATAGATATATAACGATATTGCTGTGCATTGATACTTTATTAGGTGGAATATTTAAGAAATAATTTCTCAATGAACTGGAAAACAAATTAGTAACATAAACATTTCAAATTTACATTTATATTAAGAGTTTTGTGGTTGTAGAACTAGGGTGTAGCACGTGACATGACTGTGTATGACGCAACAACATAACTATCGTATTGATACAATTGTATAACCATTGTTGTATCATTGTTGTACCATTGCACAAATTAAATAGATATATTTATAGGTTATACAGATATATACAGATTACAACAAATTAATATTTAGATATATCTAGATTACAATAAATTAATAGTACAATTTTGGTTCAAACAAACAAAAATAAAAAATTTTAACCAAAAATTTGAATAACTAAGCAATTAGTAATAAATAAAATTGATATTTAAAAAATACGGAATAAACGATGAAATATTACGAAATAAATAAAGATTCAATTTTAATCAAAAATAGAAATCCAGGCTTAAGTTAATTTTTGTTTTCAAAAACTTTAATTATTTGAATTTCTATAAATTCATATAATTTTAAAGGATTATTTTGCACTGATACATTTGAATAATAATAATAATATAATAATAATAATAATAATAATAATATAATAATAATAATAATAATAATAATAATAATAATAATAATAATAATAATAATAATAATAATAATAATAAAATAATAATAATAATAATAATAATAATAATAATAAAATAATAATAATAATATAATATAATAATAATAATAATAATAATGATAATAATAATAATAATATAATAATAATAATAATAATATAATAATAATAATAATAATAATAATATAATAATAATAATAATAATAATAATAATAATAATATAATAATAATAATAATAATAAAATAATAATAATTAATATAATAATAATAATAATAATAGTAATAATGATAATAATTATAATAAATTTACTGGTTTTTACATATTTTTTAAAATACCATACATATTTCAGAAATGCACTATTACTTTCCGACTGCAGGGTTTGAACTCCGTACCTAAGAATCGATGTCTCATAACCTTAAATGTCGTTTCAGGTTTTATTGTGGAAGGCCTCATTTCTTCGGGATTAACTTTGTGCACGAACTATTAAATGCGTTTAAAGGATTGCACTACATTTGGTCGTAACTTCATGACAATGTGGCGGAGTAAGACGACGACGAAACAGATGATGATGATGATGATGATGATGATGGTGATGATGATGATAATGAAAACAATGATGATGATGATTGCGAATTGGTTCTGAAGGTTAACTGTTGGCAACAGTAATGTTCGAAACCATGCTTGCTCTGCCAACAAACAGCCTTGGGAGGGAGGGATGCACAGATTTATTACATAATTGTTATAATTGTCACAATTCGTAAAAAAATGATAATAATTAACATAATGAATTGAAAGAATATATCTAACAAGAAATTCAGTTGTGAAATGTAGTACTCATAACACTCACAATAATTGTGAAAGATTCCAAACGAAAAGCAATGAAGAATTTTATTTGCAAATAAGATAATAAGATAAGATAATAACATAAAATAATAAGATAATTTAAACAAAAACTACCAGAATTTACAGCTTTAGGAAGTTAAATACAAAAAATAAGTTTTTAAACGTGAATATTTTAAATATTTCATGAAAATTTCGACTGAAAAACAATAACCTTGTACCTTCCTTCTCGGAAGTAAAAACTCAATTTTTACATTTTTACTTTTATTTTTCAGAATTTATGCAAAAAAACAAAAAAACAACAAAAATAGATTAAACATGAAATATTAAATGTAAGAGAAAATAATAATGCTACTTGCTAATTTTCATCATAAAATTACAATAATTTGACTGATTTTTATATTAATCTTTGTATTTTTAAAGTATAAAATAATACAAATTATTTTTATTTAAAGTTGAAATTTAGTTTTTTATTTTAATTTTATTTTTTTCTTTTTTGACATTTTATTTCTTGTTGGAAAAACTTCTCAACTTCACGTGTGCTGGGAATTTGTGAATTGAGGTCGTAAATATTTCACTGAGAACTTTTCAAGTACTTCGTTCATTATTTTAACTCCTGTTTTTTCCTTTAAATTTCTAAATTATTCAAATTAAAATGATTTGAATCATTTTAAATTTTAATTTCTAAATTATTCCAATTAAAATGTTCCAAATCATTTTAAATTCTCAAATTTTGAATAACGTGATTTTTAATATTACATAATAATGCAATTAATGTGAATTATTATAATGACTGTTAATTATTTAATTGGTGCGATCATTTTAATTAGTATACATAAACCAGTGCAAATTGTAGGAATTATTGTAATTTTTTCTATGTAATATAATTATTGCTAATCATTGTAATTATTGCTGATTATTGTAATTATTGCTAATTAGTGTAATTAATGCTAATTATTTTAACCATTGCTAATTATTTTAATTAAAGCTAAATAGTTTAAATAATTGTAATTATTTTAATCGATGCTAACAATTTTAATTAGAACATTTGTATAACATTAATTAACAAAATAATAATATACCATGTGTAATATAATTACAATGAGTAGCATCATGTGACCAGGGTCGTCATGGAGTAACGCTTCAGCAATAATTTAAAAAATATCTTTCTTGACAATCGTTGTTGACTCGTGAATATTTTAAGACTCAAATTAATTATTTTTTTTAATAATTTTTATTTAGAATTCGTTCTTTATTATTTCGGCGATTTGTTCAATAAATTAGATTCTTATTTCGGTTAATTCGTTCAGTCTTTTTATATTGAAATATTTATTAACAATTAATTACATTAATTTATTAATTCATTTATTTAACGCAATTTAATGAATTTGTTTAGAAAATTAAGTGAATGAAATAATTTCTTTATCATTAATTCAAGTAATATTTTTGTTTTGTTCATTCATCGCAAGAGATGAATGACGTAATAGTTAGCTTTTTATTTCCACACAAAACCATTAACGTCATTCCAGCGGACCAATATTCCACTCGAAAATCATTATCATGCCATC
>JAJTWR010000024.1:72500-110000 GCA_021613335.1 Whitmania pigra | reverse complement strand
AAATAATAAATTAAATAAATTAGGATCTTAGCTTCACTATTCAACTTTTAATAACGTAATTTCCATTCCAACGTCTTATTAGAACGTAATAAATAATACTGACACAATGTCAAAATTAATTTAATTAAAATACGCCAAACGGACAATAGACTTTATTATTTTCGCTTCAAATTTAGATTAAAAGGAATGAAATTGTCGATAAGACTTTCATCGCAAAATGGTGTGCTTTTATTTGAGATAATGATAATTTATTATATTACGTATTGTTGTTATTAAAAAATATTAAACTATAAAACATGATTTATAATATATTATACCATATTACCATGTTTTACAGTTATAATATAATATAATTAATATAATATAATATAATATAATATAATATAATATAATATAATATAATATAATAATATATATAATATAATATAATATAATATAATATAATATAATATAATATAATATAATATAATATAATATAATATAATATAATATAATATAATATAATATAATATAATATAATATAATATAATATAATATAATATAATAATAATATAATATAATATAATATAATATAATATAATATAATATAATATAATATAATATAATATAATATAATATAATATAATATAATATTTTTTAGCTTAAAAAACCTAATTTGCTATTTTCTACTCCCGAAGCTAAACGTCATGCACCAGAGCAGAAAGAACGACTGGTTCGCCGATTCCCATTTACCTGGTTGTCGTTGGTGGTTAAATGGTTAAGATGGTGGTTAAATGGTTAAGATGGTGGTTAAATGGTTAAGATGGTGGTTAAATGGTTAAGATGGTTAAATGGTTAAGATGGTTAAATGGTTAAGATGGTGGTTAAGGCTTTCGCTTTAATGGGGCTCGGTTAAAAGTTCATCTTTTTTAACACAGACGTATACACTTCTCCATTACAGCCCCAAAATCACCCGTTACACCGAAACCTCGTCAAATTCGAATGAGGTGAGTCCAAGCTCCTCTCGACCACACACACCCGTCGGTCCTGCTTTTTCCTGCCACGAAATAAGTAGGAATTGGTCTGGCGGAACTTGCTGGTGAGAAAATGTTCGGTCCTTGACCGATATGGGAACCTCTTGCAGAATCTGGGTTCTGTTAGCCTTGATCTTCTCTTTCGGCTTCACGTCGTTCCTTCTGATTAACAGATTAATTACCAGAACTTACCAGACAAAGAATAATGAAACAGGAAAGTCTCTTTGTTTACATACAATGACTTTATATTTTACTTAAAGCTTTAAGCTTACTTATGCTCTGGACAAAAAGGAGCCCACAACATTTTGTCTGCAGGTCTTTAGAATGTGATGTTGTATTCCTGCAGGGCAAGAGCCCATCTCGTGAGTTTAGTGCTTTTAGACGCCGTTTCGGTGGTATACTGGAATAGATTATGGTCAGAGAATAATGCAATGTCTGACAACAATACCCACAATTTAAATTTTCACAGGGTATTACGTTTGTTTTTACGTTGTACGCCTCGCTCTCAATCGTTAACCATTTGGATTGAGAAGGAAACTATTTCAAACTGACAAAGGTTACCGGGACTTGTTTTCCTTTCATTGGAAAATACGACATCCTGGCAAATACTGGCATCAGTAGATAATCCAAATTTCCTATTGAAATCAATGGTATTCAAAGACAGTGTCTTGGAGACATGGATAAGTTTCTGTAAAACAATTTGCGTTCCTTGTCCCAACTAATTTTAGACAATTTTATTTCTTGAATCACCCACAAAGAGTACAGTCTGCCCGATTATCTGTCCAAAGCAGAGTAAGGCTCCATAGGCTTAAAGCTTTACAAATCATCCACCCATCTATCTGTCCATCCGGGCAATCCTGATTTTGTTAATCATTAAGCATCTAATGAACAATGCTGTTGAACGCACCAACCTTAAAATTAACGTAATCCTTAGAATAAGTAATTAATTAACTACGACTCAATTTAACAAATAAGAAATAAAATTGTTAAAACTGAATTAAAAGAAAAATTCGAGAATCAAAACTCATTATTCAATTGAGAATTTATTTGAAAACTAATTGATTTTCAACAGATGACAAAAATTCAATAATCAAGGAAAGACTCTCATACGAATTATTAAACGTAATGAATTAATTTAACCATGCGATATTGCCAAAACGTAAAAAGTGATTTAAGAATTAAATCAATTACATCGACAATCGAAAAATTAATTTTGATGAACCATTCGTTTTCCACAGCCATTAATATCACAATCACAATCAGTGCAATGCTTATTAGGTTCATTGTTAAGTATGTATATGTATCGTATGCTTATGTCTATTCATCGAGAAGATACACTGGACCTGCTATCCAATAGACTACAAGTACGAATATAAAATTATATTGCATAATTATTTTATTTAAAATTACATTGCATTTTTAGTTTATTTAAAATTATATTGACTTTTTTATTACATTTTATCTATGACATTTGATCTATTTTAAAATTATATTGCAAATAGAGAATTGTATTATAATTTGTAAATATGTTACTATCATCATTATCATCATCGTGTCTCGACCAATGGAGAAGCTTTCTTGAAAGAGGCATCCAACACTAATTCGTTCCATATTTTTATGAAACTTTCATAAGACAACTGAGAACATTTGGAAATGTAATAATAATTAAATTATTAAAAATATCACATTAGTTAATTAGTAATAATGTACTAAATAATTAATAATAATATATTTATAATACATTTTGTTGATATCTCGAACCCTATTAAGTCGACGTTATAGAAGCGGAACCGCCAAATTCCCTATACTGTCGTAGCATTTTCTCATCGGTTGATTGTTTTATGTCGCCAAACCTAATTCACTCTTGTCGATCATATATGAGGGTAACACTGTGTAGCTATTCTGTTCATTTGTTGTTATAAAAATGTCTGGGAGTGTTAAGAGAAAATTGGACAATCAGTCAGTAGAGATAAAGTATGAAATAACATTGCAGCCAAAAAAAGGAAAAAAAAACTGGCAGACCTTAGTCATCAGCATGGCATTTCAGCAAACAATCCATTTCAGAATGGAAAAAGAAGGACGACTCGATAAAGCAAATGTACGAGAAGACTGTCGTTGATCCATTAAGACAAAGACATAGAATGGCTGAGCACAAAAATGTTGACAATGCAGTGCTTCAATGGTTCACAAATTCTCGAGCAACAAAACTTTCCATCAATGGTCCCTTGCCTATGGACAAGGACTTCCTGACTTTAAAGCAAGTCAGTGGTGGCTGGATCGTTTCAAAAAGAGGTGTCTTTTTGCAACCATTGTCTTCAAATTTGTGAAGAGAGCTGGTGTTCAAAGGGAGCCAGTAAATTTGTGGTTGAACACTCAAATGCGCACAATTTTGGATATGATTCGGACCAGTTTTGGAAACGCCTTCCAGAGAAGACTGTGGGAGGCTCGTCTCGGTGGGAAAAAAGTCGAAGAACCGACTTGAAGTGTTAGTTGCTGCTAACATGGATGGAATTTAAAAGTATCTTTTGTTGCTAACAAACAAGTCCATATTGCTGTCATCAATTCGAAATTTCAATTGAAGTTGTGTAACAAACATCCAACAAAAACACTTGTACATTCTTATTTATTACCTCACATTATGTTCTTTATAGAACTTTCAAGATCATGTTAAGATATTGCCGCCATATTGATTTTCGGTTATCTCAATCACCGGTTATCCCAGGACGACATAATCGGGTTCGACTGTAATTTATTTAATCCTTGACATTATTATTATTATTATTGTTATTATTATTATTATTATTATTATTAGTATTATTATTATTATTATTATATTATTATTATTATTATTATTATTATTATTATTATTATTATTATTATTATTATTATTATTATTATTATTATTATTATTATTATTATTATTCTTATTATTATTATTCTTATTATTATTATTATTATTATTATTATTATTATTCTTATTATTATTATTATTATTATTATTATTATTTTAGCACATTTAACGCCTTTGTTTGTCGGTTATCCACGTTGCTAAGTGATATTAATTTATTTTGATTTATGCTATTATTTATTTTCTATTATTCTGTTACATTCTATTATTACATAACTTATATTATATTATGTAAATTAAGTCAAAACAAAAAAAATAAAAATTTAAGAACTTAGCTTCAATAACCTATTAACATAATTTTCATTTCAAAGTCTTATGGGAACATAATTTATACAAAATATAATATTAATATTATTAATTAATTTCATTAAAATACACCAAACGGTCAATAGATTTTATTATTTTGAACTCATAGATTGAGATTAAAATGAATGAACTTGTCGATAAGATTTTCATCTTGCAATCATGTTATTGCTTGGGATAATTATAATTTATTACATTAACTATTATTAATTATTATTTAAAAATATTTAACTTTAATAACATGATATTGATAATATAATATAATATAATATAATATCTTTTACCGATGGTTCTGTCACGTAATAAATGACTAGTAAAGGGGCAGAGCTTTAAAAAAATCATTGGACCTATTTGAGTTAAAGTTATGCATGGTCACTTAACCGTGAAATGAATTATTTGGAAAAACCTGAGGAGAAGCATTTTAAGGAATAAAAAAACAAAACGCCTCGGCAAGTAATGTTTTTTGTGACAAGGATGATGTTGATGATGATACTGAAGACGACGCTGGCGATGATAATGATGATGATTATTATTATTATCATTCAGCAGCCTTTTCATAAAAAATTGTAAAAATGGATGTTATTATATTTAGGGTCAGTCCGACAGCGGAAGCATGTGCTTCTTTAAGGCTGGCCGTTTGGGTTTATTTGAATTTATTTGGTGCTTTCGCTTTTTGTTTTTATAACTGTGTTTATAACTGCTTGTTTGTTTGGTTCAATAAACTCATAAACAATTAAAAAAAATAACGTAAAAAAAATAAATAAGTATGAGAAAAGGAACATTGAATTGCATTTAAATGAAACTTACATCAAGTACAAGCCATAGAAAGAATATATGGAAATAAATAAATATTCTTAGCCATTCTATATCATATCTATAATTTGTATTAGTGTTTCATAATGAAAATATAATTACGCTAATGTTATTTAATAATCGTAATATTTAAAATAAATGTCAAAACGTTGGCTTTGAAAAACATGCCCAGCAAATATTCCGAAGTGAATTCCATGAAACACTCCAACAACGACTCCATCTTGTTTTTCAAGAATTCATTCCTGGAACTCTCAGCCATTGGACGCTATTTTTAGATTCGACGTTGATTGGTCGTGACGTCGCTAAAATTATACACGTTGAATCACGTGCCTCTTCACGTGCTTTTCATTTTTGCCGTGACGTCGTCGATGACGTCATATTAGGGTCGTTGTTGATTGGTTGATTGAAGGAAGACTTCGAGTTATTCGAGATGAACGCAAATCGAGCTGGAGGATTTAATGATGATGATGATGATGATGATATGATGATGATGATGAGATGATGATGATGACGATGACGATGACGATGACGATGACGATGACGATGACGATGATGATGATGATGATGATGATGATGATGATGATGATGATGATGATGATGATGATGATGATGATGATGATGATGATGATGATGATGATGATGATGATGATGATGATGATGATGATGATATGATGATGATGATGATGATGATGATGATGATATCGCTAAAGACAATTATGATGACGTTGACGACGAAGGGGATGATAGTGATTGGAAATATTTGAAATTTTAAAACAAGAAATCCAGAATGATGATGATAATGATGATTGTCGTACGTAAAGAAATGATAAAAGAAGCGATAATGAACGTGAAAAATGAGACTCAAGAATGATAATAAAAATGTACTTATTTGTTAAATAACTATAAATTATGTTGCTCAAACCATAAATGATGTTTATCTATTTAACATTACAAAGTTATTTTAAACATTAATAAATCCATTGTCTTTGTTATCACTGACTCCGACATTATCGTCAACGTCATCGTCATCATCATCCTCATCTTCACCATCATCATCATCACCACCACCACCAGTTAGCACTCACGCAGAACAAAAATTATAGCCTTTCACGAATCCAGCACAATTTTGTAGTTCTTAATTTCAGCGGATGATGCGAAAAAAGTTTCCATTTCTGTGGTTCTTCATTATCGCTCACTGAGCTTTCTTTGCTTGTTCTTGTCTCCATTTCCGTGAGTGAAGCAGGTTTTGGAACGAAAATAAACGCAAGGAAAAGAATTTTAAGAGAATTTACAAGGAAACAAATAAAAAGTTGTTTTAAAGTTATTTTGAAGTTTATTTAGAAAAGTTATTTTTGAGTTTTATTTTTTTTTAATTCCTGAAGCATTAAAGCTAAATTATTTTTTTTTGCTGAAATGTGTTTTGAAGGTTGTTTGTGATGTTTTAAAATTAGCTTTAAATTATTTTCATTCGTTAAATCGTGCATTTTATTCTACAATTGAATAAAAAAAATTATTAACAAAACTGATAAAAGGAATTAAATTAAAAATATTATTTATATTAAAGATCTCAGATTTGTTTACTTTTAAGATATATTTCACATATTGATTGTATAGTACGTATTGAATATATTGCCCGTATGGATTATATTGCATATATTGGTTATATTGCGTATCTTGACTGTGTAATTTATATTGATTATGTTGCACATAATGGTTATATTGTACATAATGAATATATTGCACATGAATATATGACCTTTATGGCCAACATTGGGCTTACTGTAAAATTGTCGAAGCCAGCGATGCATAATTTATAATTTAATTTATGAAACCGATCAAAACAAATCAGTTATTAGTGCATAATTTCATTCACCGTTATTAATATCCAATTTAGTTTACCATTGTTAATGTTGAGTTTAATTTGCCATTATTAATCCCCCAACAAGTACTGTTAAAAGTACACTCAAAAAGATCTTAAGAATGAAAATGTTTCTACTCGGAGCTTCAATCACAACTTCAATCAAAGTTCGCAATCACAACTTCAATCAAAGTTCACAATCGTAGCTTTCAACTTCTTAATCTTCCGAGCGGCGTTTTAAATTTGTTCCTGTTTTGTTCCAATTTTTAGTTTCTTGTTCAACTTTCATAGGAAACCAGTGAAGCGTTAAGTGAGGAATTTCGCATTTCCATTCTTGGCTGAACTCTCGCGAGACACAATCACACGTTGCCATAGCAACAGGACAGGAAGAGATTTTATTTTATTCTCGTTTTGTTTTTTTATATTTTTTTTGTTTTTTTCTTGAAAAATAAATTTTCTCTTCATTTCAAAGGATGCAAAAGCAGTCACTAAATGAGCTGCCAAGTTAAAAAACATCGTCAAGGATTGGTTGATGAATCAACAGATGGATGGATGAATAAACGAACGATTGACGTACTTACTCGTTTAATTAATAACTAATAATTTAATATTTCAGTGAGACTTTCTTCTTAAGCGCAATTAATTAACTAATTAAGTACTTGAAATGATGAATGATTGAATGGATAATGGTAAAATTAATGAACGAGTAAATGGATGGCTAAACAAATTAATGGATGGAGACAATTGGAGATGGAAAGAATGAAGGAAATGATAAAAGGATGGAAGCCTGAATGAAAGAATAGGTGGATGGACTCCTAAACGAATGAACCAGTGGTTTGATAAGGATAAAAGAATGGGGAACCATTGGAAATCTCCAGATGTTCTGCGCGCAGGAGATAGTGCTCGTCGGAATATTCATTCCTCCGCCAGCGTAAATAGTTCCATCCATACATCCATCCATCCATCCTTTCAGACCGCCTCTCATTCTCTTGTTTTATTTTTTCGGATGAGAAGTTGGAAATGAGGATGAGTTTGTTGGTTTGAATGGAATTCCTTTGGTGCTTTAAATTTAATTAGCTTTATTTACAAAGTCATCATCATCGTCATCATCATCGTCATCGTCGTGGTCGTCATCATCATCAGCGTCAGTATCTTGTTATTTGTTGTGTTGCTGAATGGCCACGTAAGAATAATTTTCTCAATCCCGGATAAATGCGAATATGGTTTTTATTAAAAAAAAAAGAAATTGCTTTCGAAATTTAAAGAAAATCGAAATAAATAAATAATTAAAATTTGTTGAAACGTCGAACATGTTTGATAATTTCTTCTTTCGCTTTCAATTTGCTCTCATTTATCTAACTATTAATTAAATGAATTAAAGTCATTTTGAAGAACATTACTTATTAATTAAAATAATCACCTTATTTATTCGATTGTATTTAATGAGTTATATCTTTTATTTCTTGTTATTTCATTCTAAATATTACAACAAATTGAGTGAAACAAAGGTAACACAAATTCAGCATTTAAATCATATAATAAAATTAAATATTTCGTTGAATAAACATTTTGAAAATTGTAAATAAACAGTAAATAAATACATAAATAACTAAATAATTAACTAAATTATTTAACATAATAATTTATATAAAATTATTTAATATAATGTGAAAACAAAAGTTCCGTGACATGATGAGATCAAGGTGAGTTTTGAACTCAGGATTTGAGAGCATCACGCGAATGAAGCATATTTCAGTTAGACTTTCTTCTTAAGCGTAATAAATGTACTCCATGAGGAGAAGACTCGGAAAGGGTGCTAAATTTTTCATCCATCAGTTCATCTATCCATCCGTTCGTCCATCCATCCATCCATCCGCCCATTCATTCATCCGCCCATTCCTCCACTCAAGCATTACATTAACAGATGACCATGTTGCAGATGTGAACATCAAAAGTTTCAAAACCACTTTTGTATTTTTGACTACTTCCTTTCTTTTTGCACAATTTTTGTCTTTCCGTACTCAGCTACTTATTTATTTGTTTATTTACATCTTTATTTAGCAAGTACAACTCATCGACAATCTTGGAGAACATTACTTAAATTAATTACAGGAAGGTTAATCAATAATGAACAAGTTCACTATCATTTAATTTCCGAAAAATGCGAAATACAAAAATATAGATAAGACAATATTAATAAGATAATAAAATCGTGGAATTGAAAAATAAAACAAATTAACTAAAATTTTTGTTTAAAACAATTTTGGATTTGTTTATTAATTTTATTGGGAATAAAAATTACTTTTCCCAAAATTGTGTACAAATCTTATTAGATTGGCTCTGATCATTCTGTAAGAATTGTTCATATTTCGCTTTGTCACTATTTAATGCGAATAGATTGTATTTCCTCTTGTTATTAAAATTGAGGATTTTATTATTTTCTTTAATTAAAATTCACCAATTACAGACGAGGTTGTAAATGTTTTAAAATCATTAAAATAATATATATCCACACACCAATCCGATGATAACAGGATGATAATCAAGAAACAAAACATTATTACTTATAAATAATAATTCATAATTATTATAATAACAGTGATATTAATTAATAATAAATATAATTTAAAAATAAATATTCATAGTTTTTAATAATTTTATAATTACAATTTGTCAGTAAATAGACAAAATATCTCCGAAATGTCTTAATACGGAATAAATGTTTCCCAATCAAAAAGTCCCAAAAAATAAATTTTGCATCTCCTGGGTTCAAAAAGTAATTCGTCGAACAAATAAGTTAAGAACATTTTATCATTAACAAAGTTATTGAAAATCAGTGTAATTACTATAAGTAATATTTTAATTGTCGCTTAAATATGAATTAAAATATTTCTTTTGTCACGAATAAATGAATTTTTTGGTGTGAATAAATTCACCATTTAAAAAATAAACAAAAACCTTCAAAACAGCAAAAATTCGTCACGAGGTTGCAAATGCATCTTTTGAGGTTCCACTTCAAAGTTGAATAAAAACTTGTAAGAGTTGTTTAAGATTATGATTATGATTCTGTTTGTGGTTATGATGATGATTTTGTTTGTGGTTATGATGATGATTTTGTTTGTGGTTATGAGAATGATTCTGTTGTGATTATGATGTTGATTTTGGTTATGACTATGAATACGATTATGATTTTAATTAGTAAATAATAAAGACATTTAATATTAAATTAAAAATAAGTTGTTATACATATTTGTAATTATTGTAATAATAATAATAATAATTATAATTATAATAATTAATAATATATTATTAATTATATTAATAATAATAATTATTATATTATTATTACTACAATATAATATGATATTAATTATTAATAATAATATTAAGTTATTATATTATTATTATTAATATTATATTATAATAATATAATAATATTTTATTAAATTTTAATTAATAATAATATTAATATAACTTAATAAATTATTGTGATATAATAATAATATTAATGTAATATAATAGTGTAATTATAAATAATATTAAAATGGCGTTTGAAAACATTATGCGGGATATTATGATTTAAAGATTATGAATAAACGAATATTAACCGGGTTTTTCAAAATTAAAATTAAATTTGGTCATTGAAATTGTAAATATAATTTAAATTGTTCGAAATTATTTTTGGTATCCACGTTCTTCAGAGAAATTTTTTATCAGCAAAATAAACATTTTGAAACAATATCGAAAAAATCGATATAAACATAAACATTTTTGCCAATTTTTAATATTTAAAAAATTCTCATTTTAAATTTAAATTTATATTTCCCTGAAAAGTTCCAGAATTCGCTTCTGACCCTCAGGCCGTGAAATGAATTAAAATAGGAAATGCGAAGGTCGCGGGGTAATACATCAAAACAGGTGCCATTTGGTCTGAGATGGGGAACTATTTATTATATTCTTGAAATGGGGAACTATTTATTATATTCTTGAGAATCATTGGCCCCTTGGAAACTAAACGAAGATACAAAACATTTCATCAGTTTTACGATGCAGTTCTGCAACGTTGCAACACTTATGCATCGATTTTGTTATTGGCATTGTGAATTTTTATAATATAACTTTATAATTATTTACGTTGAAGTATTATTCATTTGAATTATTTGTTAATTTAAAATTAACCAATATTGAAAATTAATGTTACGTAATTTCAATTGTCTAATTTTTACATTCTAAAATAAGTCATGAACAGTCAGAATGTTGCTTGTCTTTAATTCGGTTTTATGTCATAAATAAATAAAACAAATAACTTAATTAAATAAACAAAATTAATCAATTAGTTAATTAAATGCAGTGTAAATCAACTATTGAAGTTATTGATCATTATTTATTTTGCATTGGTCGTCTACTAAATGTTACAATTATCATTCATTTATTATTGAACTATTGTTAATAAAATCTGTTTAAATGGTGGCAACTGCTGTTGCCAATTTATAAATGACTTAATTAGCATATTTTTATACTAACATGCATTCTCATTATTAAAAACTAACCTTATTTAAGTCTTGTTTTTTTAATATTTACGCGATTTTAATTATAAGTAAATTACACTTTCTTATAAATTTAATATAATTAAAATTTCAATTTCAATTTACTTATAATTTCAATTACAATTTACTTATAATTTCAATTTTAATTTACTTATAATTTCAACTTTAATTTACTTATAATTTCAATTACAATTAAACATTTCCTCAAATGAATTCAACCTCCTGATGGAAGCGAATGATTCTTCGAATCCCACGTTTTAAATCTTTTCTAAACCTTGAATTGTTTCAATTATGAGAAATATTATTACAATAATATTAAAAATATTTATGATTTGTAAGTCACATTAATAATATGATAAATAAATATGTAAATAAAAATTATATTGTATAATTGTAATATGATAAATAAATATATATTTAAAAATTATATTGTAACTTTTTGCTCACTGTTTCGATGATTCTAACTTCAGGTTCTCCGCACCTGGAAGAGAACTCAACTTAATTATATTTTAATAAGTTTAGAATTATTTAAACAAATTTTAAAATTAAAAATTAACTCATTTTTAATGTAATAAGTTAATATTTTCAAATT
The DNA here is from genome assembly GCA_021613335.1 of Whitmania pigra. NCBI lineage: Eukaryota > Metazoa > Annelida > Clitellata > Hirudinida > Haemopidae > Whitmania > Whitmania pigra. Next base: position 97,966 of record JAJTWR010000024.1, on the reverse strand, counting down.
ATTAAGTATTAAAATAATTACTAATTAATCTTAAAATTGTTTTTTTAATTTAAAAAGCATTAATTTAGGTTTATTTATTTTTATTCTAGTTCTGATTTTAAATGATATTATTTTCTATTTTCAATTTACTTTTTACAAAATTTTAAAAACTTTTATTCAGCCAGAAATAAACAAAAATGAACAAAACAGACAGAAAAAATAAAACTAAAACCAATTTGATTAATCGAGCTTAATTGAAGAAAAATATAAAAGAACAATTCAGGATTTATAGTATTTACTTGTTAAATCTTCAGTGCCAAATCGTAGACAGCCTTGCAAACAGGAGTCTCCGTTGAACGTCGTTCAAGAATGAAGTGGAGACAAAGCAAACATGCAATTTCTATTTGCCAGCACACAGAACTGGAAAAGCACCGATGCAAGTGGAGATGCTGAGTGGAAAGAGAAAGTGAGGAGATATACGCTATTTGAGAGTTAATGTGGAAATAAATATTAGAATTATGAATGATGTAATTACAGTCTTACACTTGAACATTTATTCTTGATATTAATGGATAATAATATCAGTAGATTGGTTGTTGTTCGAATTTTAATGCAAGAATAATGACTTACTTAGATGTAACAGACGACTTTGGGTTGTGTGCTTCAACAATTATTAATCAAATTGTTAATGAATGTTACTAATAATAACACAAAATGTTATATCACATAATTTAACATCAATTATAAAATATAATTTCAATAAAATACTTTTCATTGAATAAAAAATTTTCGGCAAAAATACTTTCATTTTTAATTATACAATTTATTACAATTCTATTATTAATTGTTAATAATAATAAAAAATTCACTGAACGTATTTGAAGTTTGTGTTTTGAACTCGGTTTGAAAAGGAAGCTAATTATAATTTATTGAAAAATTTCCAAGAAGAATAAAAACCTTTTTCAAGAAATATTTTGATTTGATAAAAACTAGATAATGATATTGTTAATCTTTTCTCTTTTATTACAGAATAAAAAAAATAAATATGTTTAAAATAATTATTTTAACATTTAAAATGTTAATGTATGTTGTAGATTGAACAAATAATATTATAATTAATAAAAAAATATTACAATTATCAATTTGTGTTTATTTAGAACATCAATTTTAAAATAATATAATTAAAATTTTAGATTATTTCGTAAAATGGTTTTAATAGGACAAAATATATAAAATAAATTTTTAGGAATCCAATTCAATTTAAACTTTTATAACCCAAGCCTATTTAAAAGTGTTGCAGACACATGAAAGTAATTGGATTATGTCAATACCATATACATTAAGACAAATATTTCTAATATGCAATTTGTTTTTATAAACGTTTCATTTGTTGTGAATAATTTCCACAATTGGAACGCTGGTCGCTTCTCGTTAGTTCCTGTCCACGATTCAAAATCAAGCTCTAAATTATTAATAAGTAAGCAACAAATGAATCAAAAAGCATTTCATTGATCATATTTGAACCGGAATTTAATAAGTAATCGATAAATAATTTATTGAAAATAAGTTTGTATCATTATAAACTTGTTACATTATTTCGTCTTGAAATGATGTAACTAAAAACAGCGTCATCTTGCTTGTTTTATTGACTCTATATAATATAATATAATATAATATAATATAATATAATAGAATATAATATAATATAATAATAATATAATATAATATATATAATATAATATAATATAATATAATATAATATAATATATATATAATATAATATAATATAATATAATATAATATAATATAATATAATATAATATAATATAATATAATATAATATAATATAATATAATATATATAATATAATATAATAATATAATATAATAGAATATAATATAATATAATATAATATAATATAATATATATAATATAATATAATATAATATAATATAATATAATATAATATAATATAATATAATATAATATAATAACATAATGTTCAGCTCCATCAAAACAAACACAAGCTGAAAGTGGGGCTGAAGGTCCTCCGAGATGTTGGCATGGTGATCCCTTGAGTGGTCCTCAGGGATATCAAATCAGTTTTTTTTTTCTGAGGGGATGGAGGGTGGCAAACCCTCGTAAAACATGAGGGATGACCTTTTGTTAACCATTACGTCACATTACCCAGACCTGTTATCCAAACTCATTTGTCTTTTTTTTTTTGAACAACTTGGCTCTATGATGACCTCAATATTGTACGATAAACGCAACAATACTAATGGCAATAGCAGGGCACTGTTCATCCAGCCATTCAGATGTTTCACTTCGACAACCTTAGTATCAAATTACGGTACTTTGCCAACACTAATTGGATTAATAGGGACTAATAGGGATATATTAAAAGGGGGATTGGATCCGAAAACCAATTAAAAATGAAAAAAAAATTAAATTTAAATCCTCAAATTAATTTACACTTTCTAAACAAAATTGATATACGATTATTATTTATATTATTATTATATTTACACTTTTATTTGTTTAAAATAAATAAATATGTAAAGTAATAACTAACAAAAATTTAATAAATAAAATATTTGAACTTTCCTGAAATCAATTTCTAAACACGGCCAAGTGGAACATCATCAAAAACATGCACTTAACAATGACTAATCTACATACATTATTGTTATTATTAAAATTAATCGCGGAGGATCAATAATGATGATGATGGTGATGATGATGATTGGAATTATTATTATTATTATTATTATTATTATTATTATTATTATTATTATTATTATATTATTATTATTATTATTATTATTATTATTAGTAGTAGTAGTATTATTATTATTATTATTAATATTATTATTATTATTATTATTATTATTATTATTATTATTATTATATTATTATTATTATATATTATTATTATTATTATTATTATTATTATTATTATTATTATTATTATTATTATATTATTATTATTATTATTATTATTATTATTATTATTATTAATATTATTATTATTATTATTATTATTATTATTATTATTATTATTATTATTATTATTATTATTAGTATTATTATTATTAATATTATTATTATTAATATTATTATTATTATTATTATTATTATTATTATTATTATTATTATTATTATTATTATTATTATTATTATTATTATTATTATTATTATTATTATTATTATTATTATTATTATTATTATTATTATTATTATTATTATTATTATTATTATTATTATTAATGTTATAATTATCATCATCATCATCATCATCATCATCATCGTAATCATTATTCTTACGTACTCATCCACATAAACACAAGGGTTATTAATAGCAACGCTGCTGTCCAGTTGTGATGGACAGAAGAGCCACGAAAGAGCAACTCCCCAGGTTATAAATCAGGTTTGTTAGCGTTGCCTTGGTGATCCAGTTCCGGTTTGCGCCGACTTCCGGTCGTATTCATCATCTTCCAGGAGAGTGGCCGTTTAATCTGACGTCATATTGACGTCATAGTTAGCCATCATCTCTTCGACCAATCGCAGTTAAGTGGGTCGTAATTATTAATGAGCTCGGCCAATGGAATCCCGCCAAATTGGGTTATTTGTTGATAATCGCCGAATGCCGACCGTTTTGCTCCTCACGTGCAAATCATCGCTGATGAGCTGCGGATGCTCGTTTTCATAGTCATCTCCGTCGTAATAGCATCGGTCATCATCATCATCGTCATTGTCATCATCATCATCGTCATTGTCATCATCATCACCATCATCATCACCATCATTATCATCATCATCATCATCATAGTTAAAAGATTGGTTAGCTTAAATTGAGGACCATCATCTCCAATCAAAAAATACGATTTGAATCGTTATAGCTAAACTCAAGGGACAAATGATGCATCATTAGAAATATTCCACTGCATTTGATAACATTCACATCACTTAAAATTTATCAAAAATTTTCGTAACTTAATAATTTGGCTTTTAGTGATTAAGAAATTAATTAGTTAATTAGTTATACGTCAAAGGTTACATTCTCAACCAGATGCGATGACCCCCAAAGAATTGTTTTAAAAAAAATCACATTTTAATCACGAATTTAAGACGAAACATTTTCAAGGTTTTATTTTTTTCTTGAAAACCTTCAAAAAAAAAAAAAAAAAATAAAATAAATAAAAAGTTACCGAGAAATTGAATCTCTGGTGATTATGACTCGATAAGAAGGAAGCTATCAATGCTCTCTTCACGTCATCACTTGAAACTGAAGGAGCCAATGAAAAAAATTAAAAACTTTGTGCATTATTAATTTTTATTTATCAACAACTTTGTGAATTATTAATTTTTATTTATTCATAATTTTGTACATTATTCCTTCAAAAGCCAAAATCCCTTACTGACCCAAGCCCTTTCGCAAATTTGTAACTAAACTCATGTTAATCAATTGTTTAATTTGTAACTAAACTCATGTTTAATTCATGAAGTTGTTGTTGTTGTTGCTGTTGTTGTTGTTACATTTGTAGTCGTTGTTGTTGTTGTTGTTGTTGTTGTTTGAGACAAAAATGCATTTCGCTGTTTTGAATCGGCGATAAGTAATGTTGCTGCGTTTGAAGGTTTTTTCTATGGCAAATAAATATCATATATTTTATATGCATGAATATAAATATCATATATTTTATATACATGAATATAAATATCATTTATTTTATATACATTAATATAAATATCATATATTTTATATACATGAATATAAATATCATATATTTTATATACATAAATACAAATATCATATATTTTATATACATGAACACCAGTGTGTTACATGTAATTCGATACTGTAACTAATTACATTTTTTGGTAATTTTTACTTGTAACAATTACAAAAAAAAATTTGTACCCTTACTTGTAACAAATTACTATTTTTGGTCATACTTTTAATTCGTTACCTTTTTGGCACAAGACGTTACAAAGTAACATAAATAACATTTTAAATTAGTTTAATTTATTTTAAAAAAATTTAAATTCTAGATTGTTATTCTTTGGTTCGTTCGAGAACCTTCCCCTTCCCGATCATCGCTCATTTGTTATTGTGGTTATCGCCGGTCGTTTTTGTTTTAAATCGGAAATTGTTGATTAGTCATACCGAAGCTTTTTTAATATACAATATTATATACATATAATAATATAAGATTTAATATATCGTAGTATGGATTCATTTGAAACCATTTTTAGTGTCGTTAGCGAAGGTAATAGGAACAAGGGTAAAGATAGTCCGTGGCCGTATTTGAACAAAATGTTCAGATTTCAATCAAAGGAAAATCATATAAGTATGCATGCCTACTCTGCCAACAGAAACAAAAACTACATGTTCAGCATATGAAGGTTCTTCATCTAGCTTGAAGAACCACGTGGAACGCATGCATCCAACAGAAGTTAAGGAATATGGTATATCTGTTGCTAACGATTGTCAAGCTTGATGAGAAACTGGTAGCCAAAATAGCATCTTCTAATGCAGCAAAGATGGACGAGCTTTGAGCTCTCGTTCATCTGATGCTGACAATATTGAAGACAGTTTCTTCAATTGCACAAGGTCAACTGATATTCTGATGCAGTATCTTCGAGACCGATCAGTTGACATGAACATTATTACTGGAAGCAATACCCTGAAGAAATTATTTATCCAGTTGAACACTCCTCTGCTAGCTAGTGCAGCTGTTGAACGTTTATTCAGCTCTTCTGGTATGACAAAGAACAGCTGAAGGACCATAATGAGTGACAAACTATTCGAGGACTTAGTTATGTTAAAAATTAACAAAAATTTGTGATTGTAATGTAATAAATAATAAAAACACCAAAAGAATGCATTAGTTCAAATGTTATTACTTAATGACTGTTAGTACTAGCAGTTAATACCAGTAATTGTTTTAACGATAAGAGAAACAATTCCTTTTAAATAATACGGAATGATGTATGATCACAATAATGGCGGCATCAAAGTTACTTGTAATTTTTACTTAAAAGTAACTTTTGGACGCTGGAACTTTTAACTTTTACTTGAGTAAATTTTTGAGACAATACTCTTACTTATACTTAAGTAGCTTTTTGAGGTATTACTTTTACTTGTAACTAGTTACCGAAATGAGGTAATTTTTACAACACTGATGAATACAAATATCATATATTTTATATACATGAATACAAATATCATATATTTTATATACATGAATACAAATATCATATATTTTATATACATGAATATAAATATCATATATTTTATATACATGAATATAAATATCATATATTTTATATACATGAATACAAATAGCATATATTTTATATACATGAATATAAATATCATATATTTTATATACATGAATATAAATATCATATATTTTATATACATGAATACAAATATCATATATTTTATATACATGAATACAAATATCATATATTTTATATACATTAATATGAATATCATATATTTTATATACATGAATATAAATATCATATATGTTATATACATATATAATATATTATATATGTCTCATAAATCATCTTCCAATGAGTTGTTTACCGATAAATCGTTGATGTCTCCAGTCAGGATCTGTTTTCAAATAGGATTGATAGGTAGAATATAATAATGTCATAATGGACGGACGGACAGACGGATGGATGAATGGACGGACGGGCGGGCGGATGGACGGATGGATGGATTGATGAATGGACGGATGGATGCATTGATGAATGGACGGATGGATGGATGGATGGATTGATGGATGGATGGATGGATGGATGGATGGATGGATAGATTGATGAATGGACGGATGGATGGATTGATGGATGGATGGATGGATGGATGGATTGATGAATGGACGGATGGATGGATTGATGGATGGATGGATGGATGGATGGATGGATGGATGGATGGATGGATGGATGGATGGATGGATGGATGGATGGATGGATGGATGGATGGATGGATGGACGGATGGATGGATTTATGAATAGAGGTCCATCCGTCCAGACGCTTGGATTGAGAGATGGCTATCTGGGTGGATGACCTTAAAGAAAGGATTTTCAAAAGGAATTAAAATCATAATATACTCCCGACAAGCAAAACTTAACGATGGCAACAAATTATTAACAAATTTCTAGTCGAAAGGATACAAAACCGCAGAACTTCAGAATCTAGAATATTTCAGTACAATGCGAACAAGTGCTATTTAAATAAAAATTAAATTTTTATTCAAAATAAATGAAGGAAGTAATAATGGGTTACAACATATTAATGAATAAAATTGTAGCCAATCACATTTCTATTAACCTAATGAATATTCATGTCACTCTTTAAGCTTTACTGCTTTATTTGCTGCACTAATGCATTATTGAATTACTGTTTCAATGCATTCCTGTAATGATGTATTAATGCATTAGTGCATTATTTTATCACTGCATTAATGCATTTTTGCATTATTAATCATTTTTTCCGACAGACTCATGTTATGAGAACACGTTGGGTACGCTGGACTCCATTCTTGGTTTTGATGGCAGCTCTTAAAATGTCGGACCCGCGTTAGGAAATTAATTTAGCGCTTAATTCGAAATCATTAAGTCGACATCTTAAGTCAAATTCGCCTCGAAAATCCTTTCCTTAATGCCGTTTTATCAGTTCCCCTGAGTCGCTTTGTGGTGATTTCAACGGGTTGATGGTGAGATTACAAGGGGGTTTGTGTCGTAACGTGCGTGAGATCACGTGCATGTGATCACGTGCGTGACATTGTGTGGTCATTTAAAGCAAATGTGGTTAGTTAATGTTGGTGAATGACGTAATGAAGAGGTTATCCTATCAATGATAACATTTATAAATTTGTGCAATTGATCCTAAATAAATCATAATTGTTCTTAATTAGTTATTATTAAGGGTGGACTTTTAAACTGTTTTATGATTAGTTTAAAGTTATAATATGAGAGCTTGCTAAGATAAAATCATCGATTTACACAAAACTTCTGCTAATGAAATAAATCATACAATAATATTAAAATATAAATTACTATTAAATAGTAGCTTACCAATTTACTATTGAAATTTTAAAATAGAAATAATTATTACATCGTAATTTAATAGAAAATCTCGACAACTTTAAACCTCATCCTACAAATCTCGACCGCAACCGACGCTTTGTGCTTCAGACGCCATTGCCGCGCCAGAGACACTCATTCGTCTTTTGACGATCATTTCTTTCCAATCCTCAATCATTCCGGTGTTGAATGAGGCTGAGTTGAAAACTCTTCTTGACGGGTCATTAGTTCAACCCTTGCTTGAGGGATGCTAGACTCCTTTCTCGGCTGCATTAATTGTTAGCACAACGACAGGAGTGTTAACGCTTTACGATGATGATGATCATGATCATGATCATGACGATGACGACGACGATGACGATGTTGGTGACGATGTTGATGAGGAACTTTCTTACCATAACATCATCATCATCATCGTCATCGTCATCGTCGTCGTCGTCATCGTCGTCGTCGTCATCGTCGTCGTCGTCATCATTATCATCAAATTATTATTATTATTATTATTATTAGTATTAGTGACCATTATTACCATAGTCATCGCTTTATTCACTCGTGCAACTATCATCACAACCTTCATCATCGTCATCATTAGCTGGGGGCGTCCTCATTGGTGCATGATAGGGACCACCCATGCATGTAGTTCTCTGCTTTTGTGCCATTTAATAATATTAATTCAACTTATATTATTAAAATTAAATTATTAATAACAAAAATAAATTATTGTCTCGATAGGTAAACATTTAATAAAGAAACACTATTTAAAAAATACCAATAAATTACTTTAATTTTAAAAATATTTTTAACAAAGAGAGTTAATTTAAAGTTAATTATTTATAAATATTGACACTATGATTTAACATCTTGTCATATCATTGTAATCACATTTTGTTTTTCTAGCAGTTTCTGTTAATTATTCTAGGAAACTTGTGAATAATTTGATCCGATTTGTCGAATTTCCATAATAAGCTCAATTTAATTTAAAATAAAATAAAACATTTGTCCATTAATTTAATTAAATAAGATGTCGTGAGAAGTTAGACCTATGAGTGGATGGATGAATGAAGGGATGGTTGAATGGATTGATGGAATAAATAAATGAATGGAAGGATGAATTGATGGATGGATGGATGGATGAATAAATGAATGGATGAATAAATTGAAGGATGGATGGATAAATGAATGGACGGAAGAAATGATGGATAGATGGATGAATAAATGAATAGACGATAAATTGATGGATGGATGGATAAATAAATGAATGGATAAATTGATGGATAGATGAATAAATGAATGGATGGATGGATGAATTGATGGATAAATAAATGAACGGATGAATTGCTGGATGGGTGAATTGATGGATGGCTGAATGAATGAATGGACGGATGTTAAGAAAGATTTCCAGGGTGCCCTTTTGAACCCCTTAAGACAGGTGAGTTCATAACATGGAAAAGTCTCTCCTTCGATTGCAATGCAGGTGTGCGACCAGGTGCGTTCGTTCATTGATGTTCAATCTCTTAATTGGAAACAATTAGGGACTTCTCATTGCCTCAGGAATTTGTTTATTATTATTATTTATTATTATTATTATTATTATTATTATTATTATTATTATATTATTATTATTATTATTATTATTATTATTATTATTATTATTATTATTATTATTATTATTATTATTATTATTATTATTATTATTGTTGTTGTTTTTCTCATTTTAACTTAATCTTATTATTTCTTATTCTTATTCTTTCTGGGAATTTCGAACAATTTTAAAGCACAGTTTTAAAGTCGGTTTTTAAAAGTTTTGTGATTTATGGAATTTCTTAGCGTCTGTTTCTTTTCGTAATTATTCATTGCATAGTTCTTTTACAAGGAAATTAGTCATTACTATCTTTGTTTTATCTGCTTAACTAATTTTATTAATGATTACGTGATTTAAAATGTTAATAACAACAACAATAATAATAATAAGTACAGTATTTCGATTATTTTATTTAATATAATATAAAATATAACTCATTTTTAATAATACTAATAAGCGATATTTTTCGATAATTACGTAAATGTTCACAATTATTCAGAAATCATTTATTAAAATAATAGCAAAATATTCTGAACGGTATTTGAATTGAAAATAATTACAGAATTAATTCTGAAACTCAAAATAAATCAACAATGACGAAAATACTTCAGTAGCGAAATGGTCCCCCTAGTCACATTAATATGAGCTCTCTTTGAAGAATGGAAATATCCACAAAATCTTATTTTTGAAAAATTATTAAAATTCATATCAACGATTTATGAATTTGTGGCATTTCGTGTAATGAAAAGGTTTTATTTAGCTTTTAGAAGCGCTATTAACCACAATTGTTGAGATTAATTTTCGATAAAATAAGTTTTGCTAAAAATTAAAAAAAAATTGTTTCGAAATAAAATTATTGACAAAATGACATCAATTCAAAGAAAAGTGTTTTTTAAAACATAATTATAATGCTGTTATTTTATTTTACAAGCGATGTAATTGTTCTCAATAATAAATAATTAATTAATAATTAAGTCTTAAAATCTGCTATTCCGAAAGTTACTCCACGATGCATTAAAAAAAAAATAATAATAAAAAATATTATTATATCAATAATAATAATAATAATAATAATAATAGTAATAGTAATAATAATAATAAACATGAACAGTCTCGTAAACATGTTTACATTGACAACAAAGACTGCACTTTTTATCATTAGCTCGCCTTTAGTAGTGTATTTCTTCAGTAAAATCTTCAGCTTTTATTTCTCAATGCCATCCATTTAAGTGGCCTTTGCAATCACGGATTTGCCAAGAAAGCCTTCCTTTGAAAAAGACAGAAGACAGTAGTCTCAAGGAGATGATGATGTTGGACCAATTTGTCATCGGTCTCATCTTCAATGGTGGATTTCATTGTTAATGGATGTCTCTTGGCAGAGACAGAATGGCTTAAAAATATTTTCTACTCATTTCTTATTTCTCCGGAAAAAATGGAAAAGCCTGCTGAAGACGCGAGGAAGCGAGCGAGATCTTTTTGCTTTTTTAGACTCGAATTGTTTTTTGTCGGTTTTGACGTCGTCGTGACCTCCATCTCCTTCTTCTTCTGCAACTGAGCTTCGGATTCCTCTCTTGAATTTTAAGCGGAGGAATTTTGGCGACGAGAGAAACCTTTTGCTTGACTCCCCAGTGGCTGGGCCGTACTTCTCCGACTTGGATTTAGAGAAACAGGATTTCGACTTTTTCGGATTAATTTGCTCCAGGTCGCCAGAGCTCTTCACTCTCAATTTCATCGTCGTTTTTGCAGGATTGACCTCCAAGGCTACGACATCTATCGGATATCCTGACGACTTTTTGGCGACTTTAGAATCACTCGAGGTCGAACGATGGGCTTTTTTCATCTCCTCGGGTTTTGTAGGTTCGTGGCGACCCTCTTCGACGTCGCTCGAGAATTTCAGGTCGTCTTTGTTGGGGTCTTCGCTTAAGCTGCACGGTCGTGTTTCAAAGAAATCTGATGAATTTATGGAGAGCAGCGAGGCTTCTGGGACATTCTTAAACTTGTGATTCAGAGGGTCAGAAGCACTGACTGGTTTGGAAGATCCCGAGTTCGATTCTCCCTTAATCTGACTCATTAAGAGGGTGTCGTTGAGAGCATAAATCGATGGAAGAGTAATCTTGGTATTTATGCCATCGCTTGGATCTACGTATATCAGTGGTTCACTGAGCGTTGCCAGATAGCCGAGGCTGCTCTGATCACTACCAGCAAACAGATCCGGTGTGTCGAGCAAGTTCAGGGACTCTGTGTAAATAGATGAAGTCTTTCCAATGTAGGGTGTCGAAGAGACGTGAGTAAGTTTTTTGGTCGATTCCACATTATCTGATTCACTGGACACGGCAAGTACCTCTAGTCTTGGTTGAGCATTCGATTGCGAGGTACCGTAATCGTGAGATTTGGATCTGCCATTTTTGTGGGGGACATCGTAGCTGCATCGAACCGCTGGTGGTGTCAGTGGGCTTGTGGCTTGACCTTTCTTAACACTCTGCTCGGCAATCAACTCTGCCGCAGTTTTCAACTTTCTGACGGTCACGAAAGAGTCGCTCGTGAAAGTGCAGGTCGAAGCTCGAGTGTAAATCGTCAACTTCGGCGAGTCTCTATAAGTTGAAGAATCCAATCCTAAGGTTTGTTTGGCACTGACGGAGAAGGTGCTGTCTGGAGGAAGTAAGAATCTTTTTACGTGCTTTCCACCAGGTTGACCTTCACCTTGCTGCTGGACGAGGTCCGTGGATGTCTGGCAGGAGAGCTGATTTCTACTCGATCCGTGGGAGTAGAAAATGCTTTCTGAGATTCCACTGTCAGACAGGGTCCTATGGTGAGTATGGAAAGGTTCAGTGCTAAGTTGAAGTAGCTTTTTCTCGCCATCCAGATGTTCCTTATTCGATATGTCCTGTTCGGAGGATTTTGTGATTTGGATGCCAATGTTGTGGATTTTGAGATCAACTCTCCTTAGATCCAAATTGTCAGTTTGATCAGGAAAACGAAAAACATTGTCCTCCAATTTTGTGGCAGATTGCGGTCGAGCAGTGTCCAGAAAGACATTATCGTACTCACTCTGCAGCCTCACGTAGGGTGTTTGACGTGTGGGAATCCTTCTCAGTTGAGATTCGAACGATGGTCGGGAAAGATGACCTTGAAAAGATGCCAAAAATGAATAAAATTCTTTTTCATTCGGATGCAAATCGGTCTTCAGTGGTGTTGGATCGCTTGCTAAATTCTCTCTGCTTGGTTGAGGAGTGGAAGGGAATTGTAGAATCAGCTTGGGCGAAAAGATGACAGAATCAGAAAAGCGCCTTGTCTTGGCCATGTTCTTGAAAAGAATTTGAATTTTTTTCATCAGTTTCTTGTCTTCCTCGAACTTTTCAGAATCATTGCCATCTTGAGGGAACTCCGGCTTGTCCATTCTTAGGGTGGTCTCGATGGTTGGTGATGTTTGGGTTGAAGAACTTCTCAGATCTCTGATTGAAGTTGAACCAATCACTGGTGTAATTTGTTCCACTGAAATGTGCAAAGTTGATTTTTATTAAAATTGCAGTTCAGATTTTAGGAATTTTTAAAGATGATATTTTCATTCAAAATAGTTCATAATTGTCACTTTTTTATGAATGCACTTGAAAAGAAATACAAAAAAATAATAAATAAATTTTTAATAAATGAATATTGAATAAAATTTAAATTGATTTAATTTAATACATTAGCATTCGACAAATTAATAACTGCAACATACTTTTGCCAGATGTCGGTTTCACATCTTTAGTTGTCAGTGATCGAGGTGTTTCTGCTGTGAATTCAATTTCTTGTTCAATTTGTTTTGCGTCCAAATCCTTTATCAACCTTTCAATGAGTTGCTTCAAACTGGAATAATTATTCAAATAATTTATAATCGAATAATTGCTATGGAATAATAACAATAATAATAATATTAATATTACCAATTATAAAACATACGCATTTCATCCAAAGAAATTAAATAAACGAATGCCAGAAATTCACCGGAAACCACCCCTGATAAACACATTCAATCGATAAACACATCTTTTAGAGCCTCCATAATCTCATTCAGCACCATCAGGAAAAAAACCCCATCTTCTCGAAGTGATGCTCACATGAGGAAGGATTTCCTGCTGTAAATTTCCTTCGTGTTTTCTCCTGGTTCATCCTCCTCAATCGGGCGGAACAGAATCTCGGATGCTGAGACGAGCCTGGCTAGGAGAGCAGCCTTATCCCCATCGACAGGTGCGAGTTGCGAAGAATCTTCGATGTTTCCTGATAAGTCGGGATTTTTATTCGATGTTGTTTCAGAATCTTCTCGACGTGAGAGATCGACCGTTGCTTCTTTATTGCCTGCCTCGCCGAAATCGGCAGAGTTAATCTCGTCTTTATCGGCATCTTCCGCTTTCATTGATTTGACCTCGAAAGATTCCAACAAAGCACTTTTTGGCCTCTCTTTCGGTCGACGATGAGAGGTCAGTTCGTCCGTTCTCTTGCTCGATTTATCGACAGCTGTGAACGAGGATCCTACCGATACTCCGAAGCACAAGATGCTGGAGACGATGTCGTCGTGGTAGGACGGAGATGGAGCTGGAGTGTTCGTGGAAAGGGTGGAACTGGCTCGAGTGAAACCAGACGAACAGGTGCTTTGAATCGATTCCGTTGAAACTGCCAATTGCAACATCGGAACTCTCAGGTTTGACTTTGAAACGACCGCAGAAACTGACGTCGTCATCGACTGAGTGGACGTGGCAACATCACTTGAAGAGCTGACATTCGGACCCAAGTCTGCGAAGAGAAAGGGAAAGTCATCTTCTTTTGGGTGCATCTTCTTGGCGAAGGAAGGTCTGTAGGAACTGGAGAGATTGACGATGTTGTGCGTGGAACACAGGGCCGTGCAGGTGTAAATCTCGGCCAGGGAAATGGTGTTTGCCTGCTTCGTGCTTCTAACTGGACTGTCGAAATTCTGCTCTTGGCCGTCTGTTAATGATTCGATGACTCAGTGTTTTAGAGATAAAAACAAATGAATTGTCTTTTAAGTATGATAAATAAATTGTATTATAAATAAAAAAATAATAAAGTGTTTTATAAATACGAAAAATAAATTGTGTTACTAATCCTGTTATCCTATAAATAGCAACAAGTTTGATGTTGCTAAAATATTATTAGTACCGAGATAAGGTAGGAATAAGACATTTGCTTAAAATCTAAATTAAGATTCTTTGTTTTTCGAACTAATTTGAGAATATTTGGAACACAAAAATTACAAATATAAAAGAATAGATTAATATTTTAAAAGTAACATTAATTATAAACTATTATTAGAAATGTAATAACAAAAAGTTATTTTTTATTCAAGTAAAAAGATGCACATAAAAATTATATTTCGAGTGCGTACATCGTTTCTAAGTTTCAGTTTCTTGTTTCGCAGGTCACCGCTCACCGTTCTTAATCGTCACAATTGAATAAAACCGCAATTTATCAAAACTGCTCCAACATTTTTTGTGCAAAGTAGAGTTGATTTTTGTTTTGATATTCCAATTTATACAAATAAATAAATAAATAAAAGTGCATTCGCATATATTTTGCTGTTTAAAAACTAAATATTAAAATTAATTACAAATAAACAAAAAAAAAAAAAATTTTATTTCTAAAATGACGAGAAACTGAAAAATTCAAAGGAAAAGATTAATAAAGTCTCAATGGTTCTCCCAACTTCAGCATTATTCTCCATCATCAATCCATTCTCATCAGCATCCTCTTCATAATCATAATCATAATCATCATCGTCGTCATCGTCGTTATCATCGTCAACGTCATCACTATCGCCGTCATCCTTATCATGATGATGATCAAATTGGAAATCAAAAGTTTGAAAGTTTCGAACGAAACCTGTTTTTGATGTCTCTCTTCGGAGGACTGAATGGCTGAGATTGTTTGAGTTCGGTAGGAAGGTGATGATGACTGTGACGACGATGATGATGATGCTGATGCTGATGACGATGACGATGATGAGGATGACGTCAACACCGTCTAAAACATCTTCTACACCGGTGATATGTCGATCAAAACGTAAAACTATTTCCTCCTATTAGCTTAAACACATTTCATGTGGCAATGTATCTTCCAATGGATGGCTGATCGACAAGTGTCAGCAATTAGCATCATTAGCAAGTAACATAAATTAACATAATTTAACATGAGTCAACATAACGAATTGATATTTAAGTACGAATAATTGCGTTGTTAATGTTTACATCATTTTTTAGTACACCTCCTTGCAAACTTGGAAATTGAAGAATTTGAGTTAATCAGCATTTATCAATTAAACATTTCTTTTTGGATTGTTCTGATTTATGCTTTTTATTTATTTATTTATTTAATGATTTAATTATCTTGTTGTATTTTGTGACAAAAAATATTGTCATTGTCGTAAGAAATGTAGACGTTTCAACATTTAGCATCATTAGCAGCAACGTGCAGTAATTACTAACATGCTGATCACATGTAATAAATTAATATTCATGAATGATTAATTTCATTATTGTTAATCAATTTATTTATCATTTTTTTAAATTTCGAAGTTGAAATTCTGAGGTTAAACTTGCTTTATATATTTATATTCAAATTTATATAAAAAATATGCATAAATACGTTTCAGTTTTTTCTTAACTTAAAATTGCTCGTGGTTTTAATGCTATTTATTTACAAAAACATCAATAATTCACAATTCAATTCACTGAAGGAAATGGTTGTTTGATATCAGGAAATAAAATATAAATAAATCCAAATTACTTTAAAATTAATTTCACTATTTTGAAAACAAATTTGAAATAATAGTTTCCAATTTATATTGTTTATTTTTCAAATGTCAAAAACATATTCAGATGGTTACATTCATAACATTTTAAAATTAAGCTCATGACATTCAAAAAATACATTCATGATTTTTGAATTTAATTATAATTTTTGTGATCAAATATTTATATGTTATATTTAAGTTTCAAATTTCTCGTGAAATATTCAGAAAAACATAAAAAAAGATATGATGCAGTAGTCTTAAGGTTTCAAATTTTGTAAATACTTTCTAAGAAAATAGTTTTTATTAGATTGTAATGCATTATTAATAACTTTATTTAATTTACTACTTAATATGTCATTAGTCTCGCAAAGAAAAATTGCATGAGAATCGTGATGATGACGATGACGCTAATGATGGTAATGATGGAAAAATCAAAAGTCCTTGTCAGACATTCTAACCATTCCTAAACGTCATCCGCAGATAAATTATTAAAAAAATATCCCCGATCAAAACGAGGCCAATTTACGACCATAATTTGGTCCCCGATGTCCCCGTAAAACCTTCCCTCGCCAGGGTTTGAACCCGAGACCTCCTAACCAAAGAAGTCTCCTGTAAATGCGATGGCGATTAAAAGGCATCGTAAATTGGGCATTAAATACGTTAACGAGGCTGTAAAATGTAATTCTGGCAATTTTGATTTTGAATGAATTCTGCTAATAATCATAAAATTAATGTGAATCTGGAAATTTAAACAGAAATTGTATATTAAGATATTTATCAAATAAAGTTAATAAAATGAATTGATAATTTAATAACATCAATTATATAATTAAAGAGAATTACAGTGTCACCACTACCATCACAATCATCATCATCATCATCATCGTCATCATCATCATCATCATCATCATCATCTTCGTCATCGTCGTCGTCGTCGTCGTCATCTTCATCGTCATCGTCATCACCATCGTACAAAGGATAATGTTTCGGACATTCCCCTCTGATGCCCTGCAATGCCACATTAATTCTCTCCTTATGACTGATGACAATTCCACATTCACGTGGTTGTTGATGTTGAAAGTGATCGTGGATGGATGGAAATTTTGATTTAATGTCGGTTTATTGAAGTTTCAAAATTAATTATTGCTGTTTTTGCAATTTATTTATTAACTAAAGAAATTTTAATTTGTTTTATTTTACCACCATTTTAACATCCATTAGATACATTTAAATTACAACAACAACAGCAACAACCATTAGATGTAACGTTGAATAAATATACATGTATATTTTCAATTTAATGTTAGAATTTCGAAATAATTTCGTTAACTAGCGAAAGAAAGGATATTTTAAATTTTATCACAAAGTATTCCGAATTTATTTCAAAAACACTTGTCTGCAGTTTGCAACACGCTCCTGTTTCGGAATGTTCTTTGTGAGCCACCTTTTGTTGCTCTGATCAAGAAGGAATTTCAAGGGTTTCATTAAATTCATTATCGCTAATTAATTGTAAATTACTATGATTTTATTTTCTAAATCAGATGAACTTTCCGTAACTTATTTAAGAGTAAAAATTTATAAGTAATGATTTTTCATAAATTATTACAAATTGTTAAATAATTTAGTTTATATTGCTTTATTTTCATAACTTGTTAAATTTTAGATTTGTCAGAGTAAATCTAAATGTTACAATATCAGAATTACAACTTTATCCATAATGTTTTAACTTCATTACTTGATATAAATCAGAAACAAATCAAACTATCATATTTTTGCTTTTTTGATCGATCTCATGCAGATAATATCGTCATCAGCAACATCCTCATCAACAACATCAACATCATCATCAGCAACATCATCATCAACATCATCATCAACAACATCATCATCAACAACATCAACAGCAACAAAAAGCAACAGCAGCAACACTCGCCATCTTGGATATAACGATCCTGAATTTTGAATCCTCGCGAGATGAAGAAAACGTCTGCCTTCCTGAAGTAAAATTCCCGCCAGTTGAAATCCAAACATTTTGAACATTTACTCGTTTTCGAGGATTTTTTGATCACTTTGGTGCAAATCAATTCAGAATGTGGAGAGAGTAGCAATAAAAAAGGCACCCGCCTTGAGTAATATGACTAGCTAATTATATGTGATTAATGTTACTGACTAATTTAGTTCAATTAACCAATCATGCTTAATTAATGTTTTTAACTAATTACCTAATTAAAATTAATGCATATTTGTTTTCAATCGTCGTCTAGTCATCTCGAGGGAACTTTATGAATGAACGAATGACATATATATTCCTCTCAGTGGATGTCTACATTTTGAGGGGATTGTATTGTTTTGTATTGAATCAGTTGTTGGAGTGAATTCATTCACTTGGAGTGTTGCTGTTGTTACTCTTGATTTTCAATGATCAAAGTCATGAATAATGTAATAATGTAGTTTTTGTTGTTGCCTGTTCAAACGTGCGATATATTTGGTGTTGTTTTTGTTGCTAACGATTTTGCTCCAGTTGTGAGAAGTTGTAAACTGCATTTCATGTATGTCACGTAATCCTCAACATATCTCCTATACTACACATCATAAGAATTTAAGGATTTTACGAAATAATGGAATTTATGCTAAAACTATTCAGTTTAGAATTAAATCGTTCTGAATTTTCTTTGAAGATTGAAATTGTCTATCATTTGGATCGCTTGAAGTTTGTAATACATGTTTGTAATGTATTACATTATAAGCTTTTAATGTAGTAGTTTAGCATGTTAATATTATTTATAAATTAAAAATATCATAAATTAATATTTTCTAGATGCTGGATGTAAATATGTCTAACATTATTGCACGTTGCTGTTGTTTATGATTTCAACGATGAAAATAAAGCAATCAAAACAAGATTGTTCTGACATTCATCAACAACATCAACACCATCATTATCATCATCATCATCAATAACAACAACAACAAAGACATGATCACCAACATCATCATCAATAATATCAACAATCACTGACGTCATCACATCAACATTAAAACAATACAAAACACTAAAAAACCAAACCTAGGAATGATTTCAAGATTACTAAGGAGTATTAATACTTATATGAATGCGAATATGAATGTGAATGTGAATGTGAATATGAATGTGAATGTGAATGTGAATATGAATGTGAATGTGAATGTGAATATGAATATGAATGTGAATGTGAATGTATTACCACCGTAGTTATACGCATTGCTTCCCTGAAGTCAGTTTTTGCTTAAAAACACTTTATTGGGTAATGGAGAACAAAAATACAATTAGGTTGAAGAAAGTATTATTTAACAGTAATTATTAATTTGTTACTTATTTTATGCTAAATATTATTATTATATTATTATTATTATCATCATCATCATCATCATTATTATTATTATTTATTATTATGACTCGTGATTCACTTCCTTAGAAATGAACACCATTGTTCGGAATTAGTTGATCAAAAGAAAATAAACATCCCTCACAAGATATACGGAGTTCTCGTTGAGCTAATTTCAACAAAATTTATTCCAGGTTTTAAAAGTCAGGGATTTGGGCTAAATTAATTTTAAGAGTAAAAATAATATAATATAATAATAAGAATAAGAATAATAATAATAATAATAATAATAATAATAATAATAATAATAATAATAATAATAATAATAATAATAATAATAATAATAATAATAATAAATAATAATAATAAGAATAAGAATAATAATAATAATAATATAATAATAATACTAATAATAATAATAATAATAATAATAAGATAATAATAATAATAATAATAATAATAATAATAAGAATAATAATAAGAATAATAATAATAATAATAATAATAATAATAATAATAATACTAATAATAATAATAATATAATAATAATAATATAATAATAATAATAATAATAATAATAATAATAATAATAATAATAATAATATAATAATAATAATAATAATCATAATAATAATAATAATAATAATAATAATAATAATAATATACTAATAATAATAATAATAATAATAATAATAATATAATAATAATAATAATAATTAATAATAATAATAATATATAATAATAATAATAATAATAATATATAATAATAATAATAATAATAATAATAATAATAATAATAATAATAATAATAATAATAATAATAAATAATAATAATAATAATAATAATAATAATAATAATAATAATAATAATAATAATAATAATAATAAATAATAATAATAATAAACATTGAATCCAACCTCTGGAGGATGAAAAGCTCTTTGAATCACTGCTTCTCTTCTGAGTGCGTGTTAAAGGCCTCTTCTCGGAACTCTTTTGAGTCGTTGTATCAGCCCGTCTCCTCATTGGGGATGTCAAGCTGGCCACGACCCCCCTGACCCTTCTGCTCTCATCTGACGTCGATCTGTCCCGACGGATCTTGTCCGACCTCGACCTCGACAGCATGGGAGAATGTTCAGCCAGACCGGATGTTGAGCCGCTCTTCGGCAAGCTGCAGTTTTCTTCCGAGCGGCTGACTTTTCTGTGAGGTTTGCCATCGTTAGCTACGTCTTCCTTTGCTTTCGTTTCCTCTCTTTTTGATCGACTCGAATTGTCCTTCCTGTGTGATGCATCTCTTTTCTGATTCGAATTTGAAGCTTCACTTGGTTTTGAACCCTGGTGCTCTCTCTCGGTTGTGTCACTTTTTCCAGACAATGCCTTTATGATTTCGGCCACGTCTGGGAACCTCTCACTAAGTTCTAACGACCTTTGATGGGTGACGTCGAGAGATGAATCTTGTGTCTTTTTTGACCTTCTTCTTTTGAAACTTCCCTTCCTAGTTTGAATCAAATCTTTCACTCGTTCCCAAGTGGCTCTTCCACCGGATCGAATTTTTGACTCTTCATTTGTACTTAGTTTGAGATGCTGCTTTGCCAATCCCGAATCACTCACTTGATCCAACTGCCCTCTGTCAGATTTGGAAAACCTACCTAGAGGAAGTTGCATGGTGGTAGCGAAATATCTGTCAGAATCACTGAAATGATGATCCGCTGGATCATCTCTCGGTTTAACACTGAGGAAGGATGAGGAAATCTCTTGGCCCACAGTGGTTTTTTTGGGGCGTTTTGAATCGCCTTTTTGGAGAGAAGGATCGTGGAAAAGAAACTGGACTTGTTTTTGATCATCAGCACCGTGGTCATGAGCTCTGTACGATGGTGTGGATGGCATCTTCGGCGTTCCACCGACTGCCCCCTTTTCATGTTGCAAAACATCTGGATAGTTGATGGTGATTTGCTGCTGTCTCTGGAAGTTTAGTATGTCTTGCAACTTGGCCGTAGACTCAGCGTAGGAGTCAACGCTTGGAAAATCGCTTACACTGAGTCGATTTTTGGCTGCAGTAGTTTCATCGGTCTTATTAGTAGTTTCATCTCTTAATGGAACTGTTTCTTCTCCTCCTATTGCTTCTAGTTCAGCTCCAAGTTCGCTATTTAAAGATTTAGGACTGTCAAGATTTCCCTCGAGTTCTTCCTCAGCTTCTGGTACGAACTTTTTAGAATCAGACAACATTAGGGGACCCATAACGGTGTGCTGCCTACCTGTTCTGCTGAGCCTTTTGTCGAATGGTTTGACGCTTGCCGATGCCCAATCTGAAGTCAACTCCTTCTTGGCCAAGGCTTCTTGACGTGCGCTGGAAAACACTTTCTTTACCTGCTCCCATTTTGTCTGAAATTTTTTCGATTTTTTCCTTTCCATTTTTTCATCTTTTATTCCCATTTCTATGGTTTTTATCAGTTTTGTTGGATCAGAGGGAAGCTTTTTCAGTTCCAATTCACTTGCCAAACTGTGTTTTTTCTTTGCCACCGGTTTTGATCGGAAGTACTCCATCAACATTTGTTCTCTGTGCTTCCTCAGTTCTTCGTCTTTGAAATCAACTTTTTCCTGAGGTCTTCCACTTGCACCGATTGCTCCCGGACAACTAAACTTATTTTCCAAATACCTGCATCGTTTCCTCCAATATCTGTTATCCTTACGAGCTTGGTTGAGTTGTTCGAGCATTACGACCAAGCGATTCAAGCCGGCCAAACCTTCAGAATTGTCTTTGTCCCCACTTCTTTGTGCCTGCTCAACGCTTCCCTCGATGGCCTTCGTTATAACTCCTTCCATCAACTCCTTAAATTGCATTTCCAAGGTCTCAGGAAGATGACCACGAATGCAAGGCTCCGAACGTTTCCTTTGAGTTGGAGACTTTGGCTTCATTATCATATGAGCTGCACTGGTTATAGTCTCAAAAGCAGGAGATTTCATGACCCGCAGGTCAGTTTCAAATGGTATGCAGAGCAGGGAATGATCGAGTTTGGCTGAGAGTTGTGGTGACGCATGAATTTCCGGATCGCTGTGAGAAATCGAAGAAATCCTCGACAGTTTCAAGGAATCCAGTTTGTCCATAAATTCGCCCGTCTCTTCTTCTTGATCTACCTTTGGAATCGTCGTGTCAGAGATGATCGTGTCTTCATCAAGGTTGGTAATTGAGATATTGCTGAGGCTTCCCTCAACGCCGACGCCAAGAATTCTGAGAGCATCTTCGTAGCAGGAAACCTTTCTTTTTCTGTGCGATCCTAAGTATCCAGCGTTGAGACTGGAACTGAGATTAATGGAGGCGTTGAACAGATCTTCTGAAGATGTATCAATTTCTCTCCGAGGAAGATCCCAGAATATACTCGACTTCGATTGCATCTCGGAATCGTATCCAGCCAAGCTGAGCTCGCTCTGCCAGGAACCTTCTTCGACTGATTTAAACATTTCAGAATGAGTCGAACTTGCTGACTTGGCGATGCCAGCTTCATACCCTGTCCTGTCGAAATCAAAGTGTGTGCGTTCCTCTGCTTCATCGTGATGGTGGTACGATGACGACAGTGATGGTGGTGGTGATGATGGTGGAAGAGCAAGTGAAGGAAGTAAGAACCTGGAGTAATTATCGGTCAACTGGCATTCGTAGTAATCGACGAAATCTATTAAAAACCCGAGCTCCTCTTTCTCCATCGAGGCTCGTCTCTGCGAATAAATTATGTTAATTGAATAATTAATATGAATGAAGTAAAATAATTAATTATTACAACATTATTATAATTTGACGTCCATAATTTAGCATCACTTATTAATTATTAACAATGCCTAATTAGTATTATTTACAATGTTATAATGCATTATAACTTTGTGCCGCCGTATAAAAGTGTATTATTTTCAGCATATGGTTTGCAAGTCTTAGTCATTCGTGGAGTGCAGAGCAAGACGAAGAAATGATGAAGATGCTAATAGAAAGATATTTTAATGAGCCTACCTGAATAACTGTACCTAAGCTTATCCAAGCGCACGCATGTTTAAGCCTAGCTTCAGAAATCGTATCAATTTATACTACCAAACTAATTTTAACTATGATTCAATGTAATTGCCTCATTAAATATTTTTTAAAATTATAACTTAACACAGTTAAATGTGTTATTAAAAGTTGAACATTTTAAACGCTTCTTTGCGTCAATGTTCCATCTACATTAACTGGAATATTTAATTTACACTCGCTTAAAATATCATAACGATGAATGATGTTACATTACACGTAGCGATATATTTATAACGACCGATATATTTATACATCCATTAAGATTGTATGTGTGGTTAACATTACATTACTACCTCGTAATTATTCAATTGCCAGATTAAACAGGTGCCAGAAACACTCACGAAATGATCTCTGATCCTCATATTTTCGAACCACTCTCCATCAGCATGAACTAATGATTTAATGGAAGCAGATCAAAGATATTCGAGGAAAAAGAAGATAAACATAGATAATCAAAGAATTACTTAGACGGATGGAAACAAACACATTCACATGTAAAAGCATACACTAGCACATAGGCGTAGATGCAATTATTGAAAGAGCTGAGACATACTAAGACATACAAACATATACAGACAATATTAGAGCAGAGATACCAACATTTATACAAACATATAACAGCAGATACCGACAACAAAACACAACCAAAAAATACAAAAAACATGCGAGCTAACAGACTACAAAATATGAAATCATACAGTAACAAATTTAGACAAGTGAAACCTCATATTATAACAGATACAAACTTTTGAACTCTTGCAGTAACAGATAACAGTGCAGATAATTACACACACGAATACAAATAAACACGGATACAAATACAGATACAAAAGACAGACAAACAGAGTTACAAACACCGACAGAGAAATAGCTGGAAGAATAATTTGATAGGTTTCTTAGAAAGTGGCAGCATTCGAAGGAATAAAACATCTCGAGGTTGCCCTTACGCCAGGTTTACGATTTCACTTCCCCTTACTATTATTCTTCAATTTTATTTTTATTTTTATTTTAATGTTATTATTTGTTTTATTTCTCCTTAGTATTATCATTCATATTTTATTTTTATTTTAATGTTATTATTCGTTTTATTTCTCTTTAGTATTATCATTCATATTTTATTTTTATTTTAATGTTATTATTCGTTTTATTTCGACTGAGTGTGTTTAAAACATTGTTATTTAAAGAATAAATTATGTTTTACTTTTTTAACATTTGTTTCTTCTTGATGTTTTAATATTTGTGGTTTAATGTGCTATAACGATTTTATTATGAATAATTAGATATATTTTGATAATTACACTGTTATTGTTATTATTATTATTATTATTGTTATTATTATTGTTATTATTATTATTATTATTATTATTATTATTATTATTATTATTATTATTATTATTATTATTATTATTCTTATTATTATTATTATTATTATTATTATATATTATTATTATTATATTATTATTATTATTATTATTATTATTATTATTATTATTATTATTATTATTATTATTATTATTATTTATTATTATTATTATTATTATTATTATATTATTATTATTATTATTATTATTATCGATGATAAAGTTTTTTTGGTA
>JAJTWR010000024.1:62500-65000 GCA_021613335.1 Whitmania pigra | reverse complement strand
TCGCTAGTAAAGTTCGATATCAAGAAAAAATGCCAAATTAATTATTTAAATAATAAATTCTAATTTTATGCTAATTTATGTGCATTGATTATAATAAATAATTGTCTCTTTAAATCGATTGGTCTGTCCATCACCACTCCAACCTCCTCTTGTAATCTCGGTGCATGAGCCTAAAGAGTATTTTGAGCTCATGAGGTTTTGCAAAGAAAATATTTATAAAATAATATTTAATAATATATTTATGTTAATTTAACAATATGATTTTATAATTTAATATTTTTTATTAATTTATAAAATAATAATACTATTTATTATTAATATCAACATAACTTTTGAAATTATAACAATTACACTAATTATTAATTGAATAATGTAAATAAATATTTAAATTGTTTGATAATTATGTACAAGCAAGCGAATGATGAACCAATGAATTGTAAGCGTCGAATACAATTTCAAGAAATCTAAAACTAATCTTAAAACGAAAACAAAAACACAAACAATTCGTCTAAATGACAAAAATTAAAGTTCAAAAGTTCAAAAGTTCAAAGTTCAAAAACAACACGAAAGTCAAAAGTTCAAATCCTCCTTTTCAATTCCGGCGTTATCAATGTTCCCATGCCGACCGGTCAATCCGGGGTTAATTAGCGGCTGCAGGCCAGGCGGGAGTTGGACGCAGACGAGGATGAGAAGCGACAAAGCTTTGTCTTCTTCTGTTGGTCCTTCGTCTTCAAAGGTTGCGTTCGGTTCTTGGCAGACACCCAGAAGTACTTGCGGCCGGAGCCAGAGGAATCTGTAGTCGTGGTGGCGCTCGACATCAACGAAACAGCCGAAGCTTCACCGACTGCTGAAGTTGGTGTGGTCGAGAAATCGAAACTGGCGTGCTTGCTCGGCGCCTTGTAGCGCAGGTGTCTGAAGAGGCGCCTTTTTCCCATGAGCGTCTGCGACTTGCAGGCGACAACAGCATCGGACTTCGTCGTTGTCGTCGATGAAGTCGAAGCAGCCAGGTTGATGCTCGTCAGTTTGTCTGTGGAAGAAGAAGTGATGTTGTTGATGATAAACAAAAGTGAAATATGTGTGTGTTTTTTTTAATTTGAGTAAATTCAGTAAAAACATTTAGTAAACATGTTTCATAAAAATTCAAAGTTGATAGAAGTTAAAGAAAAAGACTTTAACTTGAAATATAGACCAAAACAATGTGAAATATTAAATAATACTTCAAAAGTCCTCGATAATGTGCCGAGTTACGTACAAAAGAACATTATTTCTGAAATTTAAAACAAAATTTAAAAAATGTTAAATTCCTTCGCCGTGTTTTTTCAGTTTTCAAACCGATTAAACAAGCTTATTTCGACAGACTTTAAAACAAAATATTTCCAACATTTAAAATTTTTATTACAAATTGTAAAATAATGAATCAATTTTCTTTATTCTCACATTTGTTACATAAAAAAACTTAAATCGTTTTAATGAATTTAAAATTATAAATTAAAAATTTAAATTTAGAAATTAAAACAAAATTCTAAAAGTTCAAAGTTGAAAATCCTTCCAAGAACCCTTGCCCTCATTCTTCAAATGGAAAAAAATTCGATCAAAGCCTGCAAGATTATGTTCACGAACCTTTATTCTGGAGATGATGGTGAAGGTGACGACGACGACGACGATGATGCCGTTGACAACGACGACGATGATGATGATGACGGTGATGACGATGGCGATGATGATGATGATGATGATGATGATGATGTCGAGAATCAAACAAGTGAATCAAAACTACTCCACAATTCTCGAAAATGTCCACAAAACTTCATATTATCCTCAAAGACTTTGTGTCTCTCAGGAATCATTCGTTTGTCAACAGGGGGCATGTTTACATGATAAATCATTCAAATGCTCTTGAACAATATATTCGAAATATGCTTTTAATACTTTATATAATGTAATTGCCATTTTTAAAAACTTTAAATTATTTATTTTATACATATAATTATGTTGATTTTGCATTTTTAATATGTGATGTTATATAAGTAGTCGCTTAAAATAGTACTTAATGATGAAATATTTAGTGTTTTATTTTTAGGCGCAAAAGCTTTCAAGTTTTGTAAAGTATAATTATAGCATCATAAATATTTGTTAAATGCATAATTATAATATCATGACTGTTTGTTAAAATCATAACTATAACATCATAAATATTTGTTAAAATCATAACTATAACATCATAAATATTTGTTAAATGCATAATTATAACATCATGAATATTTGTTAAAAGCGTAATTATATCATAATAATATAGAGATTCTTGAAATGACACGTAATTTTTCCATGGCGAACGTGATCATATCAGAGTCTAATTATATTTTAAATAAATTTTAAAATTTAAAATTAGGCAAAAAAAGTCAAATTAAAACATGTGGGGATGATTATGATGCAAAAATATCATCAACGTCATTTAAATTCTGAATTTTGGATAACTTTTCGAATACATGCGAAATGTCGT
>JAJTWR010000024.1:50000-57500 GCA_021613335.1 Whitmania pigra | reverse complement strand
GATTAATTTATTTAATTTAAGTCAATGATCTTTAGTTTAACACATCAATTCATTTTCCTACACTACCAGCCATTCACAAGAACACAATAACGAACATTACTAATGACCAACCTAAACAATTCAGAGTCATAAGAATCGAGCACGTTGACGACAAGCGCGGGACTTCCGCAGACGAGGAAAACGACGACCACAGTCATCGGTATGACCGCCAAATTCTGTTCCCTCCTCTGGTTTGACTTCAGCCTCAACCAGTGCCTCTTTCCACGCCTCAGGGCCACCACCAGCCTCGTGTTGAGGACCGCCAGAGCCGCCAGAGGAAGTACGAAGAACACCGATGAGTAGAGTACGCAGGCGTAACCGAATCTGTAAGCTGCACTCTTGCCGATGTAGGTGCGCGTCAGTTCGCTGTCTGCTGCTGGGTAATATTCCAGGTATCTGAATTCGGGAAGGCGGTATTGATTAGCGAAGGTTAACTGAGCGATTAATCGAGGTGAATGATTGGCTTGATTCCTAAAATAGTTTGACATTGGAAAATGCATTTCCATTTATTTCAAATTGCTAAGCTTAGCTTGATTAAAATGTTGAATCATTGGAATCAGTGGTGTTTCTTTTTTTTAAATCCTGAAAATGTGGGCATCTTATTTGATTTCCCAAGAATTAAGTGCTAATTTTCACTTGCAGAACTTAAATGTCTGTTCGATGACAGCTAATTGGATAATTGAACTATTAAATGAATTTCAAGATTAATAAAGACCTTTATAGCTTTTGGTTCAATCTTCTTTGAATAAAACATTTTTTCACGAATTAGGAAGATAATTTTATCAAACTAATTTATTAAATCCATACAGCAAATCTAATAATATTTCTTAACTTAAAAGTATTTTTTTAATCGACAAACGTTGAGAATTCCATTTTCACATTTCTCTAATTCACTAAAAATTCCATCACCCATTGAAAAATCCTTCCTTGAAACTGCTTCTTAACACATTCTTTTATTGCACTGCCATCCATTGTGCAATGAAACTTTGATCACTCAGCAGATCCATTACCGTCTCCTTGGAAGCTGGGCTTCGGAATGTCACGCTCTCGACAATCACATTCAACCCGGCACCCTGTTCCTAAAAACTCATCCGTCAGAATAAGGAGAAAAATCGGTTGAATTATTTTTCCCTGGAAACCATTCTGTCAATCTTCAGCGATGAATGACAAAGCAATACTTTCATGTTTAGTGATGAGGCGGCACATTGACTCTGAAATCCATCGCTGGACACGAAACGCTCGGGCAAGGTGAAGGCCGAGGCCATTTTGTTTCGTTTTGTTTTCATTTGCATATTACGCGATGACTAATGTGTCACCAATTCACGCGGTGAAAAATGGTCATTTATTACAGGTTAGTAAAAACTAAAATAACAAATATACAAATTTTCGACTCACAAATAGTAGCAACCTAATACATTTGTTGGTGGGTACCAAAATTTGGTATTAAAATGATGTTTATAATCCATTTTAAATTTGATTATAAATTTAAAAAAAAAGTTATAGTTGATATTGCATTGATTTCATTTTTATGACTTTTAAATTGGTAAAATAGATAGAAACAAAGACTCGCGTATCCTTGGTTTTGGTAGTGATCTTTGCTCTTTTGATCCGTTTCCCATGGCAGCAATGTGACGAGTGTAACGTGTCGCACTCGACATGTCGATTTAGGCTCGGAATTGAGAGATGCAAGATAATTAGAAAAACTGAATTCTTTTTGCTGACATCGGATGACCTGTTTAACAAAATTGTTCCACTTTGAACTGAAGTTCGGAAT
Organism: Whitmania pigra; assembly: GCA_021613335.1. NCBI lineage: Eukaryota > Metazoa > Annelida > Clitellata > Hirudinida > Haemopidae > Whitmania > Whitmania pigra. The sequence goes on along the minus strand of JAJTWR010000024.1, from coordinate 55,687 downwards.
GTTGAAATATGTTTTTATTTTGTCTTCTGCTCCTTTTAGTCGCTTCCACTTTTCGTCATGCTCTGCTTCTTTCTTATCAGCGTTAATTAGACGTGGTGTGTCATCAAACGTCTTAAAAATGTTTCCTTCGAAATCAGCGGTTTTTTCTGATTCGATTACTGCTATCACATTTCTGCTTTTCATGCGTTATAACGTTCGGATCACGGAAAAGAAACCTGTGATTTTATTAACCAATCGACAAGTTAATACTCAACAGTCACTAAACTTTGAGAGAATGAGCGGTGACCTAATACTATTTACAGTACTCCACTCTCATTGGTTCTCGCCACAACAACATGAAAGTTATTTAAATTTCTTCAAATGGAATTGCTTGAAATAATTTTCAGCCAATCTCGAAATAATTTAACACGTGAATACTTTATGCTTCAACACTGCAGCATGCGATGTAAACGTCATCCTTTTGATGTGTAACTTAGTTTCTTGAAGCAGGCCTTGTTTATGCAAGGGTATTTTGTCCATTCGTCTTCTATGCTTCAAAGCGTTCTTAAGGAAATTAGATTTGAAAAAAAAATTCTGTTTGCAAATATCTAATTTTCCCAGTGGGTCACAGAATTATATTTCCATATTGACAGGATCTACAACGCGACATCCTTGAAAGTATCGATAAACAAGCTTTGATTCAAATGTGTTTTGTTTTCCAATAATTGATTTTACAATGTTTAAACACATTTTCAACCAAGGTGCTTGAAATTCGTGTCTTCCTTGGACAATGGAAAAAGTAAGTTTCTTAAAGGAAGACCTCAGCAAATAAATAGTTAATTGATGTTCATCGGCAACCGGTTCATTAATTTGTCTCAAATTGCTTTATGAAGCGGATCAACGATTGCGAGCACTTGTTCCATATGCGGCCGAACACTCTACAAAAGTGGTGTGATGGATTCGTTTGTAATTTGGATTATCTGCAATTATTTCATAGATATCTGTAGTAAGTATCAAACTTAGAGTATGGCTGCTACATTTGTGATGCCGAGGAAGAGTAATTTCAAAAACTTCATCATCGTTACCGTCGTCGATTGATGAAGGGTTTCCAAATATAATCAACGTCCTCGAAATCAATATCAATATCATTATCATCGTTGTTCATGCCTATGCCAATGCGTTGAAATGCTTTAACGAAATTGGATCCATTACCAGTCACTGTGAGGCTAACTTTATTGGAGATGCCAAAATATTCATGAACTTCAATCAGCAATTCTGCTGCATACATGCATAAGTTATTCTTCCGACAAATCTAAGACAAGCTAATGCCGTTGATTTTCTAGAAAAGTCCGAGGTATTTATCCAGTGTACAGCAACACCCAGGAAATGTCTGCGATTTGATGACCATATGTCACCTGTGGTACAAACAATAGTTTGTTCTGATAGGATCTGTTTTAATTTCTCAGTCATTTGTAATTCCATTTCATCCATGCGTCTGACAACGTTTCGTGACATTATCGTTACCTCTTGGTTTTCATCTTGGACTTTCAATCCTGGAGCGACTAAAGGCTTGAACTCAGGTTCTTCTGAGGGCGCTTGCCCATAACGATATAATTCATGATCGGCAACAATCTGAGAATTTCCATGAATACTCTGTTAAATAGTTTGCTGCCGAGCTTTCTTTACAGGAACAATCAATTCAGGTTCGATGTTTTTTTTTGTTTCCGTCCATGCAGGGAAGTCGATAATGTCGCCACTTCATCGCCCGATTTATTGTACTCCTGCAGGTAATCTTTATGAACTGTCTGCAACCAAATTTGTAAGAAATAAAACTGATTTTAACAACAACAACAAAATGCTAATATGAGTACATACTCGTAAATACTTCAGGAAAAAAAACTCAGAAAGGAAACGCGGCGAGCTCTCAAAGGAAAACAGGATTCTTTGTTTTTTAATACTTAATTTCTTAATTTTTTAATTAGTATATTAAAAATTTAAAAACCAAAAGCTGACTCGCTGGGATCGAAGTTTTTTGGGGGGGAAACAAGGTTTGAGGTATGTGGCGTGTAATTATGTATGAGGCCAGAACGATGTGTCGAGTGATCGAGGATCACATGTGGCGTAACTAAGGACGGGGGGGGGGGGTACATGTGTCCCCGGGCTTCAAGGTGCAGGGGCGCCAAAATGAGGCCTGCAAATGAGGCTTTTGCAACGACATAACTAAGGTAACAAATGTAGTCTCAAGATGACAGCAGTGGCTACATCAGACGCATCATACGTCTGCCACCCACTGTGGACAAGTTTAAAAAAGCTGTGTCCATCACAGTAAAGCGGAAGTAAAAAAAGGTATCTGAAAGGTATCAGAAGCTGTTAAAAGTATACATGAAGGATTGGATGAATTATAGTAAGGTCGCCAGACAATTGGAAGACTAAACTATGACGACTAAACCAGAATTGATGCAGAAAACTTACTGTAAAATTGCGTCAAATTTTAACTTATTTTCTGGTATGCCATTCTTGGAAAAATTGATCAATATACTTTCAACAGCTGATATTAAATTTTTTGAGCAAGAATTTGACAAGCTTCATGATGATTTGAGCCAAGTTGCTGTAGAAAACGCCAAAATAAAATGCTCATCCTGGGGATTTAGGTGAGCAAAAGAATTAGTCGATGCTGGAAGATTCCTGGAGAACTAATAAGACAGAAGAAGAAATTGTGCGTGCTATGAAGAGCATATTTGATCAACTTTAACAGGAGATGTCAACATGTTTTAGCGACTAAAAGACCTGAGAACAAAATTGGGTGATTGACTTTAAAATTCTTCTAAATGACATCAACATTGAACAGATTTTGGAAATTACTAAGACAAGTACATCACACGAACCTTTTACGGAAATTGAGGATTGCAAAATAACGCTTAGTAAACTCTATTGGATCTTCTTGGTTTTATTGCGTTTTATAAAAATGATTTATTTCTAAATCTTCTAATTTTACTGCAAATTTTATTAACAACTGCAGTTTCAATTGCAAGCGGTTCAGGAAACCGAAACCTATTTTGTCACATTCGCGTGCTTCGATGGGACACGATCACCTAGGCCAATGATGCACAACTTCAGACACGCGACCAGCCGTCATGTGGACCGCGGAGACTGACAAGAAAATTGAAAAAAATATGTCTTTCAGTCAATTTTCGTAAGGTTCGTGAATGAACACGGATGAAGCACAGAGGCGTACATTTCCAAATTCAAAAATATTTTCTCACCGGTCTAACAAACAGCCGAATTAACGACTGGGTCCATGGCGTGGCAGCAATGCCGCACCAATCAGCCTCGAGTACGTCGTGATTTGACAGTTTTCCATGCACCTCGATTCACTTGACCTCCACAACCTTCGCCATTTTTGATATTTGATTATTTTCCATCGTTATGCAAACTACGATCATCCTTATATCTCAAAATATCCTAGCTACAGGCTAACGGGAAACTGAATATCATTATTGTAGCTTCACTTCCAAGATTCTAATTAATAAATGTAATAAACAAATTAATTGGATTCTAATTAATTCACGTAATAAATAAATTAATTGATTTTTTACTTAAACGTTATTTTCAAAAACTTGATGCTACATACACATTGTATACGCAATTTCTTTGTATAACTTATGAAGGACCTTTATTATCTCTGGGGGAGCTATCATCTACATAAATATAAATAGAACCATTTATTTTCGTAAGTTTTTTTTTTAATTTAAATTTCCGGTAGTGAATATTCCGCGCGACAAATATTCCGGAGACGAATTTCCCGGCGTTAAATTTACCATGACCCGTTAATTCGATGCATGTGTTGTTTCTGTAGAGAACATCAGGTTTTGTGGAATATCAGAAACTGCTGAATGGAAGATCCTGGAAATTCCATTTTTATGGGTACATGTCGTTATCAACTGACCCCAGGAAGTTGCAACAAAAGTATATTAAAGTCTGTTTTAAAATAAATATGAAAAAAATCTAATTCAGTCATTGCTGTTACCGTTGTTATAATGGACCGTTAGATGTTTTTTTTAAAAGGCGATACTCAATCTTCAAATTTACAAATTAAATTATTTTATTTATTAATTAATAAATAATTATTAATTTATTATTAATTAATTATTAATTTATCATTAATTAATTATTCAAATATTAATTATTATTTATGTTAAATAAATGTTATGGTAAATGTTATATGTTAACAAATAATATAAATTATTAATATTATTAACATAAATAATATAAAACAGTGGCAATAAATTAGTATTTAAACATCTATTTAAACATATTTAAAATTTAAAAAAAAAAAAATTTCGTTTTCAATAGCATCGATTGAGTCACAAGGTCGGCCATTCATTTGATTGATTGGCTGATTGTTTGTCTAAACTCCGACCTCTTTTTCTATCCGCCAGAGGCAGTCAGTCAACGGTGACGCACATTTTCCGCTTGACTGACTTTCAAAATCGCTTCATTTCGTTCAAATGGGATGGTTATTGCCGTAGAGAATTTTAGCAAATAATCACATCACATGAATGAACGGATGGATGGATGGATGGATGGATGGATGGATTTATGGATGGATGGATGGATGGATGGATGAATGGATGGATGGATGGATGGATGGCTGGATGGATGGATGGATGGATGGATGGATGGATGGATGGATGGATGGATGGATGGATGGATGGATGGATGGATGGATGGATGGATGATGGATGGATGGATGGATGGCTGGATGGATGGATGGATGGATGGATGGATGGATTGATTGATGGATTGATTGATGGATGGATGGATGGATGGGATGGATGGATGGATGGATGGATGGATGGATGGATGGATGGATGGATGGCTGGATGGATGGATGGATGGATGATGGATGGATGGATTGGATGGATGGATGGATGGATGGATGGATGGATGGATGGATGGATGGATGGATGGATGGATGGATGGTGGATGGATGGATGGATGGATGGATGGATGGATGGATGGATATGCAAGATGGATGAACGGATGGATGGATTGATTGATGTATTGATTGATGGATGGATGGATGGATGGATGGATGGATGGATGGATGGATGGATGGATGGATGAATGGATGAATGGATGGATGGATGGATGGATGGATGGATGGATGGATGGATGGATGGATGGATGGATGGATGGATGAATGGATGGATGAATATGCAAGATGTATGAATGAATGGATGGAATGCTAGATGGATTGATAAGGTAGATGTATGAACAACAACTCTTTTATCGAATCAGAAAACGTCAATGAGTTTTTTTATATCGAAATTTAGCCGTTCTGAAAGCGTGGAAAAATTACAGAACAACACAAATGGCTAAAATAATTATTTTTCATAGAAGTGTAGAACTTCGTAGGGTAGTATTTGTTAAGCAATAAATGTATAAATAAATAATTTAACTCAAAATATTATAGTACACGTCCTGGAGACCGTGATGATAATGATGACGGTGACCCCGACAAATATGTTTGTGCAATAATGATACCAATCACACAAACGAAATCTTTTCAAAGGAAATCAAAAGAAAATCTGTTGGCTGGTGACTCCATTGTCATCCTTTCAAAGAACTTTTCACAAGAAGAACTAACATTACCATCATCATCATCACCATCATCATCATCATCGTCATCATCGTCGTCGTCACCA
>JAJTWR010000024.1:0-45000 GCA_021613335.1 Whitmania pigra | reverse complement strand
AATTTCCGTTTATACACATTTTTAATGTCTTGATTTTCTGAGACAATAGTTACAGAATCAAACGATCGTACTCTGAATAGACCTGCATAAAGTTGTCCATTGCTGAAAACAGTTTTTTTTGGCTAGATAAAAAATTTTCGAAAGTTTGACCGATATTTTATTGATAGTCATAGAAAAGGTTAAACGGGGAGGAAACTATTTACGATTGAATTTGAACGGCATGTTGGTATCAGAGGGGATAAGTGGTATTTGCGGCATTAAAACAGTTTCCATTTGGGCTGATTCTATCGCTCTTGCTTCATTGGCATTGTGCCGTAATCCTCTGAATGTGAGAGGAGTTCCATTGCATTGATCTTTAGAGGGTAATATATTTCTGATGAGAGGCATGATAACAGCGCCAATCTTCAATCTGAGTTTGTGATTCTGAAAATTCTCTGGATATGCAAGTTGTTCTTCAGCTTGGTCAATCACCGTACTGACACTGTATTGACAACTTCATAAACTACTTCTCATGGCAACATGTGATTATTAAGTTTAAGTGATTCTTCATTAGTAACACTGAGAATTGCTTTTCCTTTTAGTTGATGCGGAGTTATTTTTGTGAAGTCTGTATCCCATACAGCTGATCAACTAGATCTTCCGTTTCTGGATAACATCGCTGTGGCAATGTGATTGTGTCTCCATTTTTGCCACTCCATACTGCTAAAAGCCAGACTGCAAATTCTTTCTCAGTGTCAAGAACTCGCATGTTTTGAATGATTTTCTTAACATTTAGTTTCAACAAAATATGATGTCTTTTAAGCTTCCCAATATAACAGGTAAACTTCACGAAAATTACCCCAAAATAAATCTGATTTTATAAAAAAATTCTATCCACCACGAGGAAGATTTACATGAGTCATTAGAGCTTCATCCCATATTAAATTAAATTCGATAACACATATATTTCAACTATTTTTAGCTGATCTGGTTGCATCGTAACTATACATTAGTCAGTAAACACTATGCACAACCATACGACCTCAGTTAGCTAAATCAATCAACGGCTTAACTTAACGCTTGAAATTCGTTTATTAGCTTGACTACTTTGAGAAAAATACTGAGAATCAATCAGTCACTTCATTGAAGGTATCGGTAAAGACATTCACGTAAACAGCCCAGACATTTACATTTCCTGGGAGCAGGATCGCATTTTATTGATGATATGCAGTGTAGAACTGAACACGAGAAATTTCTTATTGATCATGCTTCGGAAGTCTTCTAACGATCAGTCTTTGTATTTGAGAGGATGTTTGTTCCGAAGATGATGCGTTAACGACATATTTGAACCGCAGAAACAAATTGTGCAATTTACTGCAATTAAATTAAAATTTACTGCAATATAATTAAAATTTACCGCATTGAACTTTGTCGCCGTCGACTACTTTTACAAAAGCATTTAGTTTGTGAAAAGAAAAATGCTTGCTCAAAAATACCTATTAATCGATAAAAGACATTTTAACCGATTAAAATTTATAATGATTAATCGTCGAATTATTCGATTAAATCCGCAGCCATAAAATTTATTAGAACTCAAACAAAGGGGAAAACTCGCACTCAAAACTTTAAACTCAATCTAAAAATAGAATAAAGTTCCAATTTAAACTGAGCCTGGATGTGGGATCGTCACTAATTATGCAAATTACTGAAACCCAATAGAAAGTGTAACAGTCGAGAGTTTATTGAACAATCGAAGGATTGAGATGACTTGAAAGAGCTGAGCACTGAAGAGATGAAAGAATGTAGCGATTTCTGTGTTGTGGCAACAATGTGTGTGCTAATCGTCTATTATTATTATCATCACTGAACTACTGATTGATTAAATGTGATATCTAGCTAAATGTCCTTTCCAAAGATCCTGGATTTTTTAAATTAAAACAAATAAAAATTAAAAAAAAATTTAAATACGCACGAAGCAAAATGTTATTTTAATTATATATTTATTATATTATGAGATATGTACATATATATACATATATATATATATATATATTGATATATATATTTACATCTAAATAAAAACTACAGTATAATCAAGTTTGAGTGAAAACGATAGTTTTTATTTTGATGCTTGAATGAATGAATGAATGAATGAATGACAAAATGAATGAAAGAATGAATTACTGACTGAATGAATGAATGCTTACGTGCTTACGTCATGACGTCAATAGACATGCGCAGATAGGATTTCATCTAACGAAGTTAATCTCTCCATCACGTGGCTCATCACTGACGTCATCATCAATGACGTCATCATTTGACGTATGGACCTCTCACGAGTTAGAATCTGTCGTCAAATGTCATGATTGAGAAAATTATACCGAAATCATTATGACCGACGATAATGGTGATGATGGCGATGACGATGACGATGATGGTGGTGATGTTGAGGATGATAATGATAACATTTTATTGCAAAATTTTTAAATCACTTTTTATCGTCTAGATGAGAGATTTGGTTAAAATTTAAAAAAAAAAGAAACTAATACCTCGACTTAAGTCTGAAATTATTTGCCGAGCAATCATTTTTGAGTGGATTTTAGTTGGCAGGGTAAACATCTTAAATCTGTCATATTCAATTTCATTTTAAACCTTTTAGCATATTAAATTTAGTATAATTAAAAATTTCATAAACATTTTCCAATTACATAAACATTGATAAAATGTTATGAAGAATTTTAACTGCAAATATTGCAAGATCTAGGTAACGTCAATAAGCAGAAATTCATTAAAAATAATTTGTAATAATTTCGTAATAATTTGAAATAAGTCGTAAACAACATTTTATAAACACACCACCAACTCTTCACAATTCGATCTACAAAAACAGTCCATCAAAACAACTACACAAGCTCACAATAGCACACGGAAGATAATATAGGAAATGGCTGGGTCGTCATGCAAATGATACAATATATCCTCTGAGCTCCCTTAAGATTGGCAAATGCAAAAGTAATTTCAGGACTGGAAAAACCAGGAACTGTCAGTGATGACAGTGACGTAGAAGGAGATACTAATTGGGTTTTATACGATAAATATTATGATAGGGAATAATGGTAATTTAAAAAAGTAATTATCGTTAATTATTTGTAATATCACTGATATTTTTATTGGTAGGTGTTAAATAATAAAAACGTTTGTTACTATTATTATTATTATTATTATTATTATTATTATTATTATTATTATTATTATTATTATTATTATTATTATTATTATTATTATTATTATTATTATTATTATTATTATTATTATTATTATTATTATTATTATTATTATTCTATTATTATTATTATTATTATTATATTATTATTATTATTATTATTATTATTATTAATTATTATTATTATTATTATTATTATTATTATTATTATTATTATTATTATTATTATTATTATTATTATTATTATTATATTATTATTATTATTATTATTATTATTATTATTATTATTATTATTATTATTATTATTATTATTATTATTATTATTATTATTATTATTATTATTATTATTATTATTATATTATTATTATTATTATTATTATTATTATTATTATTATTATTATTATTATTATTATTATTATTATCGGTTAGCCTTTATCAAATTAAAATTAACTTTTTAAAAATTTCAATCGTAAATAATCAAATTGTTTTTCATTTTTAAAACAGGCTTCGATTTAAATAAAATGTAATAGGGCCGATAATACACTGCAAATAGAATTCTTTTTCTCCGGTGCAAAACCGCAATAATTCTCGATTCAAATACTTTGCATAAATAAATATTGAGTAATTCGTCTTCTCGATTGAAAATCTGTTCGTTAAATATTTCTTTATGGCGAGGTAGTTAAACCGATTCTCTCGAACTCATTCTGAATTCGGTTATGAAGCACCCAAATAAATATTCAAATCTGCTAAAATTCTAAGCAGCTATCAACCAAATGAATGTAAATATGACCAAAATGATGGAGACACTTTCAACTACTGCCCAAGTAATGGTGTCTCAAGTCACCAAAACCATTTCTCTCAAAAAACTCTCAATGAGATGAATCAAGCCATTATGTCCATATTGGAGGGGCACCCCGTCAAAACAGCCTCGTCAAAACAGTGGTAAAATTAGTTCATTGTGGATTTGTTACATGTCCACATGACGTGATGGTAAGCTTATTCACTTTGTGTGGCTCGAATATGTTGTACGTCAATCGATAACATAGATGAAATTCCAATTCCAAATCAAACCCTTCATTGTACACATTGCAACGGGAAGTCGTGGAAGTATCAAAAGAAATTAAACGATCAAAGGAACCTTCGTGACTTAATGAGTGTCTGGTAAATTCTCTTTGTGCAGATTCACATGTTGCTTGTCAATCGATAATTTATATTAAATACCAACTTGAAAAGTCCATGTAAAGTGAGGAAATAGCCAGAATCCTAATAATATTTTAGACGATAAATCTTCCACTTAATGAAATTACGTGATACCAATTAAACTCATAACGGTCATAAAAGCATTCAAACCACTAACTTCGAATTAAATTTTGAATCAGTTATCAGTTAATGTATTCAACTTATAAAAATGTTTTTTAATATGTTGACGGGGCTATTTTGTCGCCGGGCTGTTATGACGAATCGCCCATAGGAGGCGCCTGAATCCGCCCTCTCAGCATGGATTTAACCTTTAAAATATGCCATGTGGGATTTGAAAAACTTTCTAACAGTTTAATGACATGAGTTTTGTCTATGCACTCTGTATGTACAAAACTTAACTGACGCCAATGTATGTTATCGGTTATCACTTGTTACCCTCTTTCTCGTTGAAATATATATATATATATAAATATGTTATTATTTAATTATGTTATTCTGTTTTATATTACATATTTATAACATATTTATATATATAAATATATAATATATGTTATTAATAAAATTATTATTACATGTCTCACACAATCATAGAAATAATTTATTTAAATTTCTAAATATTTTAGAAACAGAATAACTTCATTAATGTCCTTAATAATTATAATAATGTTTACAACTATTAGTTAATAATAAAAGTATTAAAATTATATATAATTAAAACATATTGTAAGTGTAAAACGTGATATCAAAACTTTAAATTATTATTAATAATTTAAATTTTAAATGAAGGTCATAGAGAATCAAACTCATCATAGGTTTCATGACCAATACATCTCTTGTTTATTTATTCCTCATAAATATTCATGAGCACGTTGCGGAAAGCTTTTCTGGTATATGAAATATATCCTCAGGAATAAATTAAGTTGTCGAGTAATTAATAAAAGTCATCATAAACTGAGTGACACTAATCAACATAGTTTAAAATAATTAACTCATTAATAATAGTAATAAACCTATTAATCAATCTCGTAATCAACAACGAAATAATATTAAATAACTTATTAATTTTAATTAGGTTAATAATAATAATAATAAAATTAACAATAGTTAATGGCAATAAATGAATATTAGTACCAAATAATCTTTAAACTTGCTCTAAACTTGATAAATATAATATTAAATCGTTTAATTGAATTTTAATTAATTCAATTTGAAAGCAAAAAAGGTACGAGGTCACATGAGTTCCTATGGGAGCAATTGCGAAAGGACTCAGGAAAATGGAGTTGGCAGCAGAATTTCAGGAGTTTTTATTTTCAGATTTTGTTTTCGTTATAATCATTTTTATTTTTATTCTTTTCTTTATAATTATTTTTTTTATTATTTTCGTTATAATTATTTTATTTTTATTCTTTTTGTTATAATTATTTTTATTTTTATTCTTTTTTTAATTTTCAGAAACTTTTTTGAATTTAGGAAACGTTCAATTTGATTTAAATGGATGAGCGGAAAAGTAATCAGCCATCCGAGGACAATTCTTGAGAATTAATTAAGTTCGAATTAATTTAAAAATTAATTGCTTCTCTCGACGCAAGTTTTTTTTTTAAGTTGAATTTAAAAATGAAATACTTTACTTCTTCGGGATTCCCAATTAAATGATGATTTTTGGAGGCTCCAAAAATTTCAATGAGTTGCAAATATTTTATGGAAGATTTAAAAGTCTTAACGAAGTCTAAATAATAATTAATATTATTAAAGTTATAATTTATTATATATTTACTTTTATATTTAGTTTAATTATTTTTAATAGTCCAAAAATAATGACTAAAATTATATATAAAATTTATTATAAAATTATTTCCTATTCCTATGTAAATTGTACTGGGTTAAAATAATTCAGTAAAGGTTTGTAATTCTGGTCGAGCCCCGACGGAATCCTCGACCCCCTTCTTCGAGCGTTTCGGCCCTTAAAATCTTTTTACATTCTCCTGGGCTGGGTCGCACCCGCTGATCAGACGTATTGTCCCGTCGGGCAAAAACAAACTATCGCACTTTTTTTTCGGCCTCTTGAAGGCAACTTTCCAATATCGTTCACATGCCACGAGAAAATTTATGGATTTCGAGGCGCTACTAATCGAGATATCTTTTCCCCTGCCTCACAACTTGGAGTTCCTGTGTCTGCATCCATTCATATCCATTGAGAAGATGCCTCGACAGTCTCGGACACTTTTTCATGAACTTTGTTCAGTCCTTGCTTGGCCGGCCGATTTCCCTCAAAGATGGTAAAGGGCCCGTGCGCCTATTTCGATTGAGAAGAATTGCACAACTTATCCTTGGTCCCTCAAGTCCAGTGTCCTGTCGTGATATCGGGAGTTAAGTGATAATTTGTGTCGCATATTTATTATTAATCCTTAAGTACTAACTGGTATTTAATTGTTAAATACTAATTTATGTTTATTGTTAAATTAATTCTAATTATTTATTATTAAGTAAAGATTTTATTTTATTTTTTTATAGAATTCATTCACTTCATCATTACCTTCATCATTACCATCATCATCATCATCATCATCATCACCAACATTCACGTCGTTGATTTACGCATCGACAAGTGCGATATGCGCCTCTATTAGTTTCGTCCGAATAGGTAATCAATAGATAATCCATCCATATGTCTTTATTTATTTTTCACCAAAAAAGTCAAATTATATTTTTGTATGTTTTACAAAGTTTTTGCTCGTTTCTGTGTAAAGTACCGTAACATTTCGGTAAATAATAATATAAAGTGCACTTATTTAACATCATTGACTCTATCATAACATTGTGATGCTAACTATCAGTTTTTTAACGTTAATAATTCGTGTAATAACACGCGATGCAGGCATGTCATTAGCAGTAGATTGCATCTTTAATCCTTTAGCGGTGAACTTTACCGATTATTATTATTTTATAATTTTACTGTATCTAAGTCATCAATAGTAACATAACATAAATAATGAAAACTCTACAATTTTATAATGTTTTAGAAAAACATTTTAAAAAGGTAATAACAGAGCTTTGAACCTATCGCGTCAAACTAAGTCGGCTTGACGTCATAAGGCTGGTGGGATGAAGTTGTGAGCATAATTTTCAAGTCATAATTTTCAAATCATAATATCCCCTTGGTTTGCTCCAACAAGTCCAAGTTGTCAACTTGAAAGATTTCCTGAAATATTCATGATTTGAAATTTAAACGATAAAAATGTTGCTTAGTGAATTATAATTTTGAATAATATTATTAATTATATTATAAATTAATGTTGTCATTTAAATAAATATTTGACTATTTATTCGTTTGAATATTGTTTATTTAAAGATTTTTTTTAATTAACTCACTCAGTTTTTTTGACTTGGATGACCTATTTTATAAAGTTTTTAAATATTTGACTACAAACTTTTAATATTATTCCTAAATATAAATAGAATAATAAATGCAAATATTATTAATCAAATCAATGGCCAACCTATTCATCCATTTTCCGGATTAAATAAAACAATTCTGACATATTAAAAACACATGTTTATAGTGTTGAAAGTAAATCTTGAAATTTGCAAAACTTTGCAATATCTTTTATAATAATCGAGCATTCAATTAAATATTTTATCATTTAAAATGAATGTTAATGACACTAATTATTGATATTACTTATTTATTAATAATAATTTAATTATATTAGTAATTAATAAATAATAATTGAGGGCAATAATTACTTAGTCATCCAAAATAAACAACTTTTCAATGGTAGTACATTCAATGATGAGTCAAATATTTATTTTAATACTTTTGTTTCTTTTCACTATCTTTCCAAAGGAACTTAATTTTTCTGTCACTTCTTGACGTTTCATTAAAGAACAGCATTGTCAGATTTCAGATGAAAATGTTGAAATTATTAAATTTTGACGAAACAGATTATTTCATCTCGGCGACCGAAATGTGAAGAAACAAATAGTTCAATAAACATTTATTATGAATGAATGGTGTTACGTCAAATAAAGTTTACAAACTAAAGTTAATCTGATTTTCTCAAAATTCATGGTATGTTTACTTATTTGTATGAGAAATAACCGTATCTTAATTTATTTTAAAATAATATATAAAATAAAAAAATATTAAATAAAATTACATAAAGGTAACAAAATTACTAAGATAAATAAACCCATAACATTTTCTATTAAGATAATTTCAAGCAACATAAATTAACTGCCAAATGAACTTATAACACCCAAATGACACTTTTCAGTTTTAAGAACAAACACAAAGGAAGTTGCAACCTGCAGCCATTCGACATATTTCAATTTTAAATATTTCAATTATTAAACAACATATTTCAATCAATGACCAAGATATTTCAATCAATAGCCAACATATTTCAATCAATGACCAATAGCTTCCAATCAGTGACAAACACTTCCCTCCACATCAAAGCACCCACGTTAACCTCATAATCGCCACTCTCCAGATTGGAGTGATAAATGAAAGTGAAAGTTAAAAATTACATCGTCGTTTAATACCTGATGAGCAAAACAAGTCTCGATACCAGGATGAAATGTGTTTAGTAATCAATAATTTTTTAATGGATTGATTGGTAGATGAATTGAGAGATGGAAAAACGGAGGAATGAATGAATAAGAAGGTAAGGATGGATGGCTATTGATATATTTAATAGTTTATTATACTATTAGTGCAAAGATTTTTTTTAATTTTTTTTTCAAAAATAAAGAAATTAGAAGTGTAAATGTTAGTTTTTTTTAAATATTCAATCTTATTTTTTCAGGAGCTTAAACAGAGGATTGGTGTCTCCCGGGTGAACATTTATTAAAAATATTTCGAAAAAAAAGTTAAAAATTTATTCATTCATTCGCTTGTCATTCAATAACCAGTTTTTCAGTTAATTCATCAGTCTAATTACGTGTTGATATATGCAACGCATTCATTCAGAATGAATGTTCTGCAATTTATCGATTAATCTATAGAGCATTTCATTCATCTATCAAAGCAATCTTATGTAGATTACACATTTTAAAAAGAATTTAAATAAGCTTTGCATTTCTGTTTAACAACTCACCGGCATATTCTTTAAATTACTCTATAAATTTTTAATAAAATCTATGGAATATTTACGATTTAAAAATGTGAAAGTCGAAAAAAAATCAATTAAATAAAGGAAGCGAAAAAGACTTCACACATAAATTTCACATCGGCAGTTAAAAGTAGAAAGTTCAGTTATTGGACTTCACAGGTTTATGAAAAGACTTTCGCTCTCGAGAAGTTAATTCCAATGTCCGGGGAAATTTAATTGTGCGGCAATTGTTAAGATGTTTTATTAGAATGTTATCGTTTTATGATCAATTAAATTCTTTTAATTTATGATTCCTTTAGAATGAGATAGTTTCAAAATTTTAATTTATTAAATTTATTAACTAATTGATATGATAAAATTACTTTAATTCACATAAAATCACGATCAAAGAATAATATTTTGACAATACAAAGTTTTTTTTTTTCAAAGAACAACCACAATACAATACAATAAACAATGCAGTTATAAACAATGCAAATAGCAACAATACCTCGGTATGTTGAACAGGAGCGAAGTGAAGAACACTGTGATGACAGCCCTTCTGACGTTTGAAATCGTGCAGACGTACGAAGCACTGAGCGGGTGACAAATGGCCACGAACCTCTCGAATGAAACCAGAACTGTCAACCAGCACGATGCCATTTGCGTGGCCATGAGGATGGGCCACACCGAATACTGGATGTATCCCCTGATTGTGTTATACATATATATTAGTAGAGTTTGTATTTCATTGCAACGGACTATAATCAAATAAATAAATAAATAAATGTCATTGCATGTTGTAGTATGTATACAAGAATTTGTATATCATGGCGTTGCAAATGTGTCGTGTACTATTGGACGTGCAGCTTATGTTATGGTGATTCAATTATGTTGATGAGTTGCAAACTGTAAAAGCAATTCATTTGCATCGCGTCATTTGCGAAATGATTTTTACCAACCATTTGCATAATAGGTAATAATAATAATAATAATAATAGGTAATAATAATAATAATAAGGTTTTTCAACACGACATTTTCCGACCACCGTTTTATTTATTTGATTAGAGTCCGTTGCATAACTAAAGTCATTAGCACCTTCTATTTGTGTACGAGTCGAGTGTTAATCGGTTGCATGTTGAAGATATTTGAGACTATGTTGTGTCAATAAGCGGAAAATGTTTTTAGGCTTATTACGAAGGCTTATTGTGTCACGTTGCTTTTGGCGATTCTTGACATGACTTAGAAAATGTTTCCGTCGTCTTGAAATGCTGAATATAAGTTGTATTCTATATTATAAAGAATTTGAATAACTTTAAAAGAAAATATTCAAATTTTTTACTAAATTTATTAATTATTACATTTAAAAAAAATTAATAACAATATTCGTTAACTTGTCTTTCGACAGAGACGCCTGAAATAAACAAAAATAAAAAAATGAAATTATTTACGATTGTTTCTGATGCAAACATTCCAACAAATAAAACGGAAGGAAAGAATTTATGAAACACTTGCAACGACACATTGTCACAGAAGACTACGATTTTTATGGGACCACTTTTGCGAGTGGACATTTCGGGTTGATTTTGTAAACGAGAAGGAACCTCGAATGTGTGCCTGTCTTATTTCCCGGCAATTCCATACGTTCACTTTTTATGCTCGATTCTCACGAATTTCAAAATCGAAGACAATGAAATTGGAAAACAAACATGGAAACATGACACGATGAAATCGAAGCTTCTACGGTAAAACGATTGTTTTGAGGACAACTTTGATGATGTTCAGCACACACATGCGCACACGCACGCACTTAAGCACACACACGCACACAACGATTTCAAAAGAAAATTTTGTGCTCAATTTTTATTTCATTTTTATAACTTTTTCCGATAATCCATGTAATAGGATCACGTCAACAAGAAAAAAAATAATTGGCGTCATTCAAAGCGAATTCAATCATGCGTGGACCAATATTTTACGGATGAATAAGTTTTGCTTTTATTAAGGAACGATATTTGATGGCCGTTTGGCTGGATATTGGTCCGTGAAATCAAGATATTGTTTACGATTGTAAAAAAAGTGTATTACAACAATTTACTAATTTTATTATAGTATTGATTAATTATAATTTGAACACTACGTAATTGTAGATGGAAGCAAATCTAAATATATATTAATACCATGTCAATAACAATAACATTATTAACAATAATATTATTAATAGTAAAGCAATATTAAAATATGAAACTTAATATGAGAATTAATAAAATATATAAGTTTTAATTTTTGTTCCACATTTTTTATTTCCTGATTAGAATGTCCGATACTGATTGGTTAACGATTAAATTAAACAAACGATTAATCCAGGCTATCGCTGAAAGTCAGGCCAGTGATTTGTCACCATTTGGAGCGAGGGAGGGTTATGCAACTTTTTTGCCGATTAGAAAAGATTTTATTAGCGGTCGACGCATTTTAATGTTTAATATTAAATGCGATTTTTTTTTAAATTGATTTATTTTAAATGCTTGGGCTCGAACATAAATTGATAAACATATATCTATATTTAAATTCCTTGAACTTTACTCGCAAATTCGAAATAAAATTGCTGCACTTTTGAGACAAGAAAGGGTAATGGGAACAAGTACCTAGGGGTGTGGCTATTTATTGGGTCTTTCAGGGTCATAAATTATTAAAACTGTTTCTTACTTTTCCATCGCAATTTGACTTAACAATTGTTGCTGATGTGACCAAAATATCTGAAGGCATACCGTGTGGTAGAATGCCTTAAAGAGATGAAACACAATAGTCGCAATGTATCGCATTGGCAACCCAGCTCGAACCAACAAGGCGGACATTAGGGTTGGGCGCTACATAAATAGCTGTACTTTCGAAGATGCATCACATTCTCTTCGTAGGCCTAACACACTCTAAAATGCAAATAGAGTAGTTGTTTTCTTAAAACTTTCATTTTAAATTTCATTTTCAATTAAAAAAAAAACAAAAACAACTTTAAACGTTAAGTGACTCAACGTCTTAGTTTCACAGTAAACTTTAAAGTTGTGAAATTATGTTATATGTATACATATTATAAATGAAATTGATCCATTTTCGAAAAAAGATAATTTAATTTATTTTGAAAAATTAGACGAGTTTCCACATTTTCGTCTAAAATCATACCCTCTAACCTTGAGAATAACAATCAAAATAACAATGCTAAAAATGAATAAATAATGGGGTTGAGACTCTTTAGACTTCCAACGGACAGTTTGGAGGAACCGTTGGTGAACTGGGCGATGAGTCTCTACTGCTCGGAATCCTTCAACGAAGACAGGACTTGGAAGAGGAATCTGATCAGTTGGGAGTTTCCATTAACATGGAATTCGAAAGATGGATTTCGGAGACAATATCGAAGAAAACAAAAAAAGAAAACGTGAGAATATGTGAGGCAGAATCTAGAATTGAGAGAGGAAGATAAATTTGGATCCAATAATGGCGAATTTGTCAGAACAGCCATTCATCAATCAAAGAGAGCGAAGAAAATGGAACTGCAAAAACGACATTATGCGAAAGTTCGACGAATGTTCAGAAAAAGTCAAAGTTTGGGAGCTAATAATAAAGTCTTTATTGAGTGGAGATAACTAAAACAATTCTGTGACTCCTGCTGATGAGTCATCACTTAAGTAATGAGAGATTGCAGACCATTGGGGAGAGACATCGATTGTTTTGAAAAAATGGATGTTCCGGTCACTGCGGATGAAATCATTTTGGCTGCAACGAATTTGTAGGATTGTGCTCCTGGTCTTGATGGAATGAAAAAAGTTGGCATGAACAAAATAGCCCCAGAAGATAGGGCTGTTCACTGGATCCCCCCGAACGTGCTCAAAATGGAAATTGTTACTTCGATTTCAAAAAACAAAAACAAGGGACACTCAATCCAGGCGCTTTCAGGCCAATCACTGTTGGACCAATTATGAACAGGTTATTCCAAGGTGTGCTGAGCAGAAGAATGATCACTCACTGGCCTCTTTTAAATCGTCAGAAGGCTTTTAGGCGCGGCGATGGCCTAGCTAACAATATATGGCTCGTAAAAGCAATCATAAAAAAAAGAAGGAACAGAAGCAAAGGCTGAACCTCACCTCCATCGACGTGAGCAATTTTATTTTATTTTGTTTCTCATCAATCGATTGTTAGAGCAGTCTACAGACTCGGAACTCCGCCATTCATGCTGAGATACATTTCAAAGGTTTATCGCAACTGCTCGGTCCAACTAAAGATTGGAAGGAAATTGAGTTGCCAATGAACATTCCAGCGCCAAGGAGACCCCATGACTTTTCTATTTTTCAATTATTCCTTCCATCGGTGTGACCAGCAACATCAATTCGCCAGTCAAATGCATTTAGATGGCATTTGCCAATAATTTGATTCTATTATCCTCCACAAATATGACGACAAAGGCATTCATATTTGAATGACAAACAACCGTCCGGTTGGGTTTCCCTCTCGTCAGGTTCTTGTGACAGCATTCATTTGCAACTTGAAAGGAGTGATCGCTTCAAAATCCTACTCCTCTTGTCGCGGCATTGGCTCTTTCAGAAAAACGATAATGAACTTATTGACAACAGCTCACTCTGGTACTTACCTCATGAAGAAACATCACAGGCGAAAAACTCTAAAACGATGGTGGAAACGAATGGTAGCGAGGACACTTATTACGTATTGTACGGACTGACTTTTTATTAAATTTGCATTAAGTTCCTGGGTTCTCTCAGGTCCAGAAGAGTGACTCTAAATATTCGTTTTTTCATATTGTCTTTGATCGAGTTTAAACACTAGTTTGGCTGAGAAAATAATGGAAAAATATTAATAATCATATGTGATTGTATGTGATTAACCATTTTTTTTATTATTCAATCGAGAAGTATAGAGCAGGCTGTAAATAATATTCTGAATTGATTTGGAGACAACATTCTTTGACAATTCTGCTCGAATTTTTTTGTCATGAGATTTTCATTTTTGATTATCTGCCTTTGGAAAACCATGATTATATTAAATAAAGTTTTTAAATATAATTATAATACTAATGTATTATTAATACATTAATGAAAATATAATACTAAGCTTTTATTGAAAATATTTTCCTGATCTCTAAAATTAAATTCCCAAATACTAAAAATTTGCTTATTTGAGGGACTTACTTATGCGGCTTTCGGTTGGATTTTAAAATTTTAAATTTTTCTTCAAAACGAAACTATCTAAAGTAAAATATTTCAGCAAAATATATAACAAAAATTGCAGTACTTTAAAGCAAAAAATAATTATTTTTATAATAATATTACTATTATTACTCAAAATGGGTTATTTATAAAATAGACACAAATACAAATAAAAAAATGAAAACTTTGGAAAACAAAAACACGAAATTAGAAATCCAATAACAACAATGACAATAACAATAATAATCGGAATAATAATAATAATAATAATAATAATAATAATAATAATAATAATAATAATAATAAATAATAATAATAATAATATAATAATAATAATAAATAATAATAATAATAATAATAATAATAATAATAATAATAATAATAATAATAATAATAATAATAATAATAATAATAATAATAATAATAATAATAATAATAATAATAATAATAATAATAATAATAATAATAATAATAATAATAATAATAATAATAATAATAATAATAATAATAATAATAATATAATAATAATAATAATAATAACAATATATTCAGCTGGGTGCTGTCTATGTATAATGTATTCTTTGGACCATCTCTCCTGCTCATGGACGTTGTAGTAAGTTGCTGAATCATTCCACCTAGCTCGACAATGGTCTGTTCGATCTCCACCATTTCATCTTTTTATCTATCCTCCTGGACGCATCTTTGCCTCAAAGCCTGATTGTGTTGGTAAGATACCACTTGTCCCTATTCATCCTAGTCATAGAGTATGCAGAATCATTTTGAATGGATTAGGATTGATAACTGTTGGAGGTTGGTATAAAGAAGAAGATTATGGTGGTGGATAGCTGGGTGGAACGTGTCTCTGATTAAGAGGTGGCATGATAGTCTGATTGCTACAGGCGCTGTTGAAATTTTCTCTCCAACTGCTCGTTTGGTATCCTGGTAATGCAAGCAAACTTTAGAGTCTTTTGCTACGAGCTGGTCCCAGTTGAATTTCCGACGTGCTGCTGTTTCACTTCAAGAGTGACTTTGAAGTCTGTTGATATTCTCACACGTTTTGACTGTAATGCAACAATAACAGAGTGGGAATGAACCGTTCAGATCGTGTCTTATAACCTCAGTCAATTGTTTGGCCACTTCTTGACTATCAGCTTCAAGTTTCTTACTTATAATGAGATTTAAAGACTCTAATTGTTAGACTGCTCCTATCTTTGCCTATTTTGCTTGATATCGCTTGGAACTCATCTGGTGGCAGTTTCTGACTTCCTCTGAAGTCGGAGCTAAATTATGTCTGGGATTTCTGACTAAAGTTCACTTATTACCAAGTCTAGTCCATAAACTTACCTTTAACGAGGTATTCATCGGTTCTCTGAACTCCACAGACACCGCGATTAGAAGGGCAATAAGGCATTGGATACATCTACCAAAAGATGTCCCAAAGCCATTTTACCACGCTCCCGTTAAATCCGGAGGTTTGGAATCCTTGAACTTAGGCAACTCGTCTTCGAATGAATACATTGACAGAAATTTTCTCATAGATAGGTCGTCAAAAGGATGAATTCATGACTGATGTTCTCAAAAACAACACTCTGATTATGAGAGAATTTCGAAAAATTGGAACAGCAGGGGCAAAACAATCAAAACAGGATTGGAAAGCGGCAGATTCTGAGAGACTTTACAAAACTGTAGACGGTCACGGACTGAGATCAATCCCCGAGGGAGTTGGAATGAGCGAATGGATTTCAACTGCGGTCCCGAGAATTCATTCTGGTCAGTATATCAGATGCGTTAAGATCGGGGCTGCTGCACTGTGTTGCAGGCTTAGAGCTTCGAGATGGAACCCGCAGGATCCCAAGGGGTGCGATGAGGGTTGTCAATCCTTAGAGTCGCTGGGGCATATGATTCAGAAATGCCCAAGAACAGATGGCGCAAGACACGAGAGGCAGAATGTTGTTATGAGAAGATTGGAAAACGAACTGATAAAAAGAGGCTACAAAACAAAAGTAGAGCCCCGAATCCCTAGAGATCCGGGACTCAAAATACCCACTTTATGTGTATGGAAAAGGAAACACAGTTTAGTGTGCGATGTAGCCGTAGTCTCAGTCGTCTATATCCTGGGCCGAGTATACGACAACAAAGTCATGAAATATAACACTCAAGATGGTCACACTTGGATGCTGAGATATGCTCCAGCAAGCACTCAGAGATTGATGCCAAATGTTGACGCATTTGTATGCAACTGGAGAGGGATGATGTCCCAAAAATTTGTTTAGATTTTGGAAGGATTGCGGCGTTACAAGGACAGGCCTTATGAACATCGTAACTGCTGTTCTAAATCACAGTTACAAGATATGGAGGGCTCACAGGTGCCACCGAAGAAAGAAATTCACATCTCGAACTCTCGTTAACATTAATAGCCGATGCTCTTCGATGTGATTGACATTTCATACTACGGCTTGTACTCTTAAATTCACATGTCAAGTTTTTTTTAAACGATTGATATTGTTAATGTTTGTATGGCCGAGAAAAAAAATAATTTCAATAATAATATCAATCGCAATAACAGTAACAAAAATAAAACATTATCAAAACCGACCAATCAATAAAACGATCACAACCAAACAAACCATCAATAAACACCTCGTAATAATAAAACACTCAAACCATCATCTTAGCGAGGCATTCAACTTAATCACCTCTCACCTGTAATAGAACGCAGGTAGGAAGAAATTGAGATTGGTCACGTTGTGCAGGTTGATGAGAGTTTGCAGAGTGAAGACACAGAGCAGAAACACGCTGTCTGAGAAGCTAAGCATCCTCAGGACGTAAAACATCGGAGATCTGTCGGATATGAACAGAAATTAGGTCAATAAAGAGACTGATTTGATGCTGCAAATAAATATGCACTTTGGACGATCGGGTACTGATGCATTACTCGCATTATTCATTTGTTTTTGTGGTGTTTTGTGTACGTTTTTCATTTATTTTTTATTACTAGTTTCTGAATATTTGAAGACAATATGACAGGAAGATTTAGGTCTTGTAGTATGTAATTGTAAATTTTTAATAACCTTCAGTCCTCATATGTTATTAAAGGTAGTTTCTCATGTAAACTGTAATTAGGTTATAAAAAACGTTGCTAATATTATTAATTTATTTACTTCAATTAAACAAGTCATTAGTGTGAACGGTTATCGGTTATAAGATCTATCACAGCTGTTTCTCTTAAGCTCCTACTTTCGCCATTTAAAAAATAAAATGAACATTTCCTGAATCAATCAAACTCTAACCATGATGGATGGATGGAGGAATGATTGATTGATATCGCATATATTTCGGTTTTAGTGGTCTTTATATTTTCGAATATTTATTGTCAATGCAATCCAATTAAATTTGAATTATTTACAAAAGAAAAAATTTGTAAGGCTTTTTATTTAATCTTATAAGTGATCATCTTCGAAACTTCTAAAATTAAAATTTTGAAGGTCGAATTTAAATTGCAAATCTAAATTGGCTCGTTATATTTTTGCACGGTATTGATACCATCACGAATGAATGAAATTGTCCAATTTTAGTTTGTGTTTGTGGTTCTATGTTTTTTTTTAAACAATAATGGCAACAACTGCCACTTATTTAAATCATTCATCTATTCATTTATTTATATGTATTTAGCTAAATAATAATCAAACTTTTGTTATTTGCTAACTTTACAATTACACAATTTATTATTAAGTTGAAATATTTCACCGTTACTTATTTCCACCAAAAAAGTTAATTCACCAAAAATGTTAATTTTTCAAAATGTCAATTTACCAAAAAGTGTAAATTTATCAAAAATGTTAATGTACCAAAAATGTAAATTTATCAAAAATGTCAAATTCATCAAAAATGTTAATTTATCAAAATGTTAATTTATCAAAATGTTAATTTATCAAAAATGTTAATTTATCAAAAATGTTAATTTATCAAATAACCAAAACCTCGAAAAATTGTTCCTCCTGAGGACAGCAATCGCCAAACAGTTCCCCAGAAGTCCGAGAATGCACAGGACTCCTGTGATCATGACACCGAGGATGTTGTTGAAGGTGTTCAAGTTCTCCTCAAAGTCAGAATAATCGTTCAAGTAGGGAGAGGCAAAAAGTTCATCTCCGCTGAGGTTGGCGTTGTAGCGGTTCGCACCAAGGCCGTCGTGAAGGTGGACCCTAGTCGAGTTGGCAGAACCACCTGTGATAGGGTGGCTCGAAAGGAATCTGTCGACCGCAGACGTGAAATTTGTGTCGTTGGCGAAGCGAGACTTCTGATCGATGAATCCTATGACGTCGGCGTTTCCCGCCTTTTGGAAGATCCTAGCAGATGATATTGAGGACATAGGGCGTCTCAAGATTGTATCGTTTCCATACAGGAAGCTCATCTCAGCATCAGTGGCGTTCAAGGCGTCGATGTCGACAAAATCAGCGTCAGAATCATTAGCCGTGGCTGGATCGTGGGTGTTTGACGTTTGAATCTTGAGGTTTTGTTTGAAGGTGTCCCTGGATTTTGTTGAGTGCAACTTGCGCAGGCAATGAAGATGGTTGAATAGAGTCATTAGGATTAAGAAGTTAATGCATCGCATGATTTGCAGAAGCTGGAATTATTTCTTGATATTTTTCTTTCTTTTGATTTTTTAAAATTTAATTTAGGAATTGTTTTTAGTTTTTTTATTGTTCTGTACGACGTTAATTAAATTTTACCTGATAATTAATGTTGCTTTCTGTCGATTCTAACTTGAAAGGATTTCGTTTGAAACTGTAAGAAAATGCTGTGCTTAATTGTTTGAGATAGTTAAGTAATTTGACAGTTTAAAATTAATTTAACGGTAATCTATTTAAGTTTAATTAATTTTGTTTATTGTATTTCAAAGGCTACTATGGCGCTGATGTTTTTCTTATCATTTTTTACTTTTTAGTTTAGAAAATGATACAATCGAGGAAGACTCTCTTTAACAAATGCAACGAAAATTTATTTGCAATAATTTACTTGGCAATATTAACTAATGCTGACAATTTAATTAATTAACGAAAATGCAATATAAAAATAAATATATAACACCATCAGATTGACCAACCTTAGGAATAAATTGTGGAAATTGTGTAATTTTTGAAAGTACATATGCAAAACACAATTTTACAAGTAAATTGAACACAAAATCATTTGGTTCTACTTGGTCTGTGAATCGGAGGGAGACTTATATAGCGCCTCCTCGCACGTCATGAACCTTACAGGCATTATGGTCCTCATCATGTATTCATGGGATGATGCCATGCAGACTGACATGAGACATTCAGTTGGTAAATGCTCAAAAGATTTAATTTTGTTTATCGATATTGACCTATAAAATTATATGTTAATTGGTCAGTGTTAATTAATTAATGTTCATTGAGTGAATTAGATGTTTAAATGGATTTATTACATTATTATATTTTTACCCGTTCAAGTGATTGTAAGGTAAGAATATCAAAAGAACAATTTATTAAGAAAAAGGTTTTCAAAATTGTATTTTATGGGAAGAGAATAATTGTTTATTGCTAATTATTTTGAATTTATTGTGATTAAAGTCTATTTCGTGATGAAATTCCTATGACATTTTTAAAAATTAATTTAATTATTATTATTAATTAATAATTTTATTAATATTGCGATCGTCATTATTATTATTATTAATTAAGGAAACATTTTTAGGTCATTAAGTTATTCAGTATTTCAAAACGTAACACTAAATGTTTTAAATGATCTTTTAACCAGCAAAACGCATAATTACAAATCTCGAATTTAGATAATAATCAAATAATTCATCTCCTTAAACATTATATAATTCATAAATATTCATGCATTAGCTGACCTAGTAATCAGTTTCATATTTCAGCATTTTTATAATACTAATAAGTGCTTCACTGTCACAAAATATGATCTACAAGTGAAAATATTCATTAACTGCAATTATAACCATATTATTTTCATCTTTAAAAATCCTTAATCTATTATTGCATTATCGTTATCATTAGGATAGTACGACTTATAATTCCCGTCGGTATAAATGTCATCTGCTACGTTTTCAAGCTGTTCCATGTTTTTAGGATCAGAAGTTTTGTCCATAAAGTTAATGTCGGCATAAACTAAGCCTGATTCATTGGAAGAATTTGTCGTTGAATGAGCAGATTCTTTTATATTTTCTTTAATTTCCTTTTTATTTATGTCTTTGACGGTACCTTTAATAATATTTCTGGTCTTCAATCTGTCATAAAGAATGTTGACACGTTACAATTAAAACCATGCTATTTGCGTTCGAGAGAATAAATAATGGCGTCGTTTTCTAGTACATTATATATTTATTATATTTTCAAATTTAAAAATTATTAAATCTTTTGAATAGTTTCACGTAATTCTTTTAATTCATAACTTGTGAATCATTCATTCGTAAATGTGCATTAGCTTAATATTTTTATTTAATAATTATTTTTGGCCACGACACACGACTTAAATTATTCGTTGAAGTTTGAGACATTTCACTCTGACTTCATGATTAAATGTGATATTTTTAGCAAAACCTGAATTTATGTAATTCCTTAATTGCTCTCACTGAGTATTGGTTTTCATTCTTATTTATTGAAGGTTTATACTACAAACCGTGGGAACTATTGAAGTTCTGATGGTGAAATATTTTATTTTATCTATTGGTTACGAATTTACTTTTATTTATTAGATTTGTAATTTTTTTAAATTTAGCAAATGATTTAGTTGATTTTATGAGAAATTATTTAAGAATATTTGCTCGTCAATGATAAAACGTTTAATAAACCGCCTTTGTTAGAGTGCATTAACAACTAAAAATTATTGACTTAAAGAAACACAAATTCAAGCATGCTTACCTTTTCTTTACAATGCAAACTGTCAAAATGATGAGAGCGATGCTGAACACTGAAAGAGCAACACCAACACCAACTCCTATTCCAATATTTCTTTTCTGTTGTTGCTGTTGTTCGTTTGGCTGTTGTTCGTTGTTATTAACTTGTGGAATTGAGATGTTCTTGGTGAATTGAGGAATTGTGAAAAATGAAATTGTTGATTCCAATCCTTGTGATGTGATGCTGTTATCAATTGTTTCGAAGAAAGAAGTTGTGGATGTCAGTTCAGCTGTTGAGTATTCATTGGTGTAAGGTTCAATTTTGTCTGAAAGTAATCACAATGAGTTAGATAAGACTATTTGATTTAGTCTGCAAAATTTAAAACCTTTTAAACACAAGAAAGTATGTCTGGGAGGATTGTTATCACACGAGGGATGAACAAATAGAACAGAGTTATTCAAAACGATAAATGCACTACAGTTTCCACTAAATGCATCCATTCCTGTTATTGATAATGTCATATTTTGCCCTACAACATTATAGTATAATATATTAGACTTTAACATATTGGACTAAAACCGTATTATCTGATTAATGTGATATTATCGGAAATTACTTACCTGATGACCAACGAAATTGTCCATTGGTGTATTCCAATCCCAGTAGTAAATACCATCCTTCCAAACCAAAGTTTTTAATAGCTTCAATGACGACTTTTTTATAGTTTTCGTTGTAAATTTCCAACAAAATACTTCCATTTGTGTGGCACTGCTCACGGGCTTCTTTCCAACTTGTAACAAATGTTCTGTTGGTGTACAAGCAGATTCCAACCATATCGTCGCAATAATAGTAACATCTTGCTAAATACATCCTTAATCCAATCAATAGGAATGTGACTGCAATAATTACATTACTATTTCCAAAGTAATTAACACTTTAAATAGTTTTAATTTTAAATTCATTGACAATAAACAATCACATTAATTAATTAATATTAATTCACCGTTTAATTTTTGAATCTTACCTTTAAAACATTTGTTTGCATACATTGTTGTAGTTTGTCGTTATGTTTGTTATTCAATCGAGTTCTGAAAACACGTATAATATGGTCCGAATTAGTTATTTATATCAGTTATTTATACTGAAAAAAAGTTGCTAAAAATAGTTAATTCGTGTCATTGTTTAATTTTTGTCGACTCACCATTTTTTTCTCAACTTAGTCATTTTAGTAAAGTCGTGGAATATTAAAATGATACAAACTTGATATTCTAGACACATATTTTAATAGTTTTCTTAAAAACATTGTGAAACATTGTGAAATTAAATTATTAAAATATTTGATTCGATTTTTGTTCATTGAAATAAATTGATCTATTATTATATTATTTACGGCTAAATGTGTTGACATGATCTAAATTTTAACAATGGTTCATGTCTGTACCATTCTAACCAATGGGCTCTATAATAAAATGTGAATATATATAAACTTTAAAAGATATAAATTTATACTTTATAATAAAATATGAATAAATTAACTCTACAATAAGACAGTACTATGTTTCTGGTCCTACTGGAATATCTTTATTTACCAATGTTATCTCTCTTTCCATGTCTTCCATTTGTCCTGAATCATCATTCAACATGATGACTGATTACGTGAAGACAGTCACT
The DNA here is from genome assembly GCA_021613335.1 of Whitmania pigra. Classification (NCBI taxonomy): domain Eukaryota; kingdom Metazoa; phylum Annelida; class Clitellata; order Hirudinida; family Haemopidae; genus Whitmania; species Whitmania pigra. Next base: position 21,739 of record JAJTWR010000024.1, on the reverse strand, counting down.
TCATGTGATGCAACACTGCAGTGCAATGTTTTGTATTTCTACTTGTGCCGTAAATTTCTTCTTCTTCTTCTTTACTAATTGTTTAAATTCAACGGCAATTTCCAGCTTCAATAGCTCCAACATCTCGGGGACTCACTATTAGATCTGCTGTTAAGGGCAACCGATGACAACTCTGCGGGTGGTCCGAATCTGATTTTTTTGTCGCGTCAGTTTTATTGTTAGTTTTTTATTTTATTGTTTTTTGATTGATTGATTGCATTTCAGTCTTTAAAAAAAAAAAGCTTTTTATAAAATGCTATTAGATTTGTGATTAGATTAGCTAAACACAATAATAATAGTCGCATTTTATTGGAACAACAAAACAATGAGCAACATTGTACGAGGTACATGACAGGTTCTGACTTGTCATATCAGAATGTTGAAAAAGTGACGGGTAAGATCCCCGGTGTCTTTCTTTGACAGCTTTCACATGAAGGTGCCTGTTGTTCAAATGAGGTGTTTTTTGATTTTTTTTTTTTAATTTCTGGAACATACTGTTAGGTTGATTAATTTTGTAAATATGTTTTTACAAATGCAAACTGGGCGAATCACCATTAGCAAATGCATAGCTGCCAGCTATTTCATTGGCTAGTCATCATCTTCTAATTTTGGTAGAACCTCCAAAGGAGGCTATTTATGTAAAACGTTTTTGTGGAATAGGAATCCCACTACCTGCTACTCCAGAGCGTTGACTCGGTGTTGCAGTACAACCAGGAACAGTTTTCAAATTGAGCAAATAGTGCTCCTGCTCTGTTCAAATAATTTCGTCATTCAACATCTACTTACCTATCGACAACGACGAAACGCGCGACTTGGCCAAATCGTGGAAAACCGTGAATTGACGTCACTTCTCCAGCCTTGATTGTAAGTCATACTTATAATAAAACATTTTACTAATAAATATTTTATTCAAACACTTCCTTTTTTCAAATCCTAAACTATTTGTTAATACAAAGTCATTCAGATGTAGAAAAATATAAGCAGACGATTAATTTCTTCATTTTGTAAAAATATTATCCTCATTCAAAAAATAAAAATCTTTTTTATTTATAGAGTAACAAATTATAATTCGAAAAGCAAAATTTTGACAACTTTGTATTGTGACGTGTTGGCAAGTGCGCCTGTGCATGAAGTCATAATACATTACTTGGCACCCCGTCATAATAGCCCGGCGACAAAAACGTCAAAACCCCGTCAAAACATAAAATTCATTTTATTTAATCAAATTTGAAATCAGTTATCGGTTAATGTCTTCAACTCATATAAATATTTTTTTTAAAGATACATTGACGGGAATGTTTTGACGGGGCTATTTTGTCGCTGGGCTATTTTGACGGGTCACCACATTACTTTATAGTAACAAAATAATAACAAAAATAACCACTGAATTAAAAAGCTATAGCATTATCCTATATTTCAATATCTTTATTAATGACTGATTTTCGATGCCAAGGTGGCTAATGAAGGCAAAATTATTTTTAACAAATTTCTTTTTTATAATTTTTTTAGGTGTTAGAGCAACATTATTATGCTATCCAAAGTCAATCGAAGAAAAAAGATTCAATTAAATAAAAAAAAAACTTGAGATCGTCATCTCTTCTTATGTCATATTCATATTTATTTTAAATGTTTTCGAAGGAACAAACATTTCTTGGGAAAAATGAACTTTTCAGTAACGATTCTTAAGTTTCAAATCAATCAAAAATTTAAAACCAATCTTAAGTTTCAGATCCAGAAAAAATTCTAGGTCTTATGTCCGAAAGTGTCAACTACATCAAACCTTCATACTCCCTCTGTCATACCCATGAATATAGTCCATCTTTTGCCAAAACCACCTTCAAGCTCTTTTCAATAACACGCTATGGAGCTAGACTACACAACTCCATTCTCTCATACATCAAAAATCAGACAGAGGTAGTTTTTGCCCTATGGTCCGTAAAATAATGATTTGGTTTTGTACTTTTCGATCGTTACAAAAATGCGGTAAAGGCAGACGGGTTGGAAGCGATGCTAAATTCATCTAGCGCATCAATCGAATGTCAGTCTAAATTAAAAAAAAAACACGGCTTAGTAGAGGGGTGGACCAATCATGCTATTATATTTATTATTTAAATGGTCCTTAGTTCGTGGTATTCTCGATTAATTGATTGTTCGAAAGGTTTATTATTGTTCTTTCAATTAATTGATATTTCTGGGTCAGCTTGCCAGCGGAAGCTTGCGCTTCCTTAAAGCTGATCCATGAGTTCTTTATTAATCTGCCTGTTGGTTTTTTTGTTTGTTTGCATCCAACAAAAGTTCCAAATCAATTAGTAAATAATGATAATCAATTTAACTAATTAGAGACTGTATAATGATCTTTTTTCCAGTAAAGCCATCAAACCAAGTGTAATCCTTATTAGATAAGCTTGAATAAATATAACAATATAATAGGAAAATATTTCAATTACAGTAATTATATATTTTCAGATGCGCAGCGAAGCATAATGATGATCGTGATTTTCATACACGACAAGACTCTCGTAACGTTTATCATCTGGGATGTCAATTTTGCTGGAATTCATTCGATGAACACGTCTTGTCGGTATTATTTTTTCTCGTCTTCCACAAATCTTTTTTCGATGTGTCTTTGTTGACTTCTGTTGAACTATTTGACCTTAAAAATTAACCAGTAACAATAACTCATAAATATCTTATTTTGAACTAATAATAATCAATGACTTGTTGTCAGGCAAAATCAATTTTGCTGTGTTAATTGTAATAAAAACGTAAAAAAAATATAGTAAAGTCTGCACACAAAGGCCAGTAAACATTTGAATTATTTAAACTTAATAAATTGCAGTCAACTTTATCGATGAAGGTTTACCATTTTTTTTCTTAAATAAATGACCAGTAAGCTGAGAGAGATAAGAATTGCTGGGAGAGTAACATCAACACCATCTCCTATTGCAATATTGTTGTTCTGCTATTTGTCAGTTGATTGTTTATCATTATCAAGTTTTGGTAATGAAATATCTGAAATGATTTGAAGATTAGTTAAAAGTGAATTTGTTTGTCCTTGTGATTTATAATTATAATCAATTATCAATTCTTAAAAATAATGTTATCTGAAAGTAATAACAATGAGAGCTATGTGATTGAAACTACAAATTTGAGAACCTTTTAAACACAGGAAAGCATGATTGGGAGGATTTTCCGTTGATGTTTTCCAGTCCCAGTAGTAAATACCCACCTTCTAAACCAAAGTTTTTAATAGCTTTAGTAACGACGTTTTTATATGTAAATTTCCAACAAAATACTTCTATTTGTGTAGCACTGTTCATGGGCTTCCTTCCAACTTGTAACAAATGTTCTGTTGGTGTACAAGCAGATTCCAACCACATCATCGCAATAATAGCAACATCTTGTTAATTGTATCCAAAATCCAGCCAAAACCAATACGACTGCAATTGACATGAATGAATGAATGAATTATTATTTCAAATGCATTTAACAAGCTTATTTAAAATTCTTTAAAATTCAATGCTTTCAAACAATTAATTATTATTGCACCGACTAATTTTTGAAACTTACTTTTTAAACATTCAATTGCATACATTGTTGTTGTTTGTCGCATTTAACAGTTGAGTTTGTGCTACTTATTGAATCAGATAATAATTCTACGCTAAAACTTTCACGTGAATATAAAAAGTTATTCATAACGAAAGAAATGCTTCTAAATTTAAAATTTAGAATTTACATCCTGCTGTTTAATTTATATCGATTTCTTGTCTTGTCCTAATTTAGTCATATCGTCATAACAATTTCTTGGAGTATTAAAACATAACAATTTTAATTTAGAGAAATAATTCAATCAAAAAAAAAAAAAACACATTAAATTACAATTTTAAAATGTTTTATTTGAATTAGTTAATTAAATGGTCTGTTAATGCTACCTTTATTTTTTATTTAACTTCTGCAGCTAACAAGTATTAATTACATGATTTGTTCTAACTAGTCGTTGTATAAAAATAAATTAAGGTATAATAACATGAAGTAACAATAAATAAATAAAACTTTCCCTAAACATAATTATATTTTAAGCTCTGAGTCATTTATAGGCAGAGTGTGATCACAATGAAACAATCAGGGCTGTGGTTAACAAGTCATCAATGCTTAAAAAAGTGTTTGTACGGCAACATTTGGTTCATTAGCATTAAATGACAAAATTTAAATCTCCAAGATTTTAACAAAGGGGACGTCCATAAAGTACGTCACGCTATTTTTGACCATTTTAAACCTCCCTCTCCCATGTCACACTCTGTCATAAATCTCAGGCCCACCCCTACAAAGTACATCACAAACCTCACCTCCAGTTACATGTACGAAACACAAATTTAACAACTGATTAAACCAAAATCTAAAACACTTACCTACAAACTTTGCATTTAGTCATATTTAACATTAATAAACTAGAACTTTCTTGACAATTACATAAAACACAATATAATAATTTTAAACAATGTCACAAAACAACTTGTACAATAAAATGTATGCTACCATTTATTAGAAATACTCTTGTTTTATATTGATTTACTATGCTTTTATTAATTTCAAGAATGTTCACAAGATATCATCCATCCAAGGCGGGGTTAAGTGTTCATCCATAATTACTAAAGGCATCACATTTCCAGCCCCAGAATTCCCTGGAAGGACAACTGAAGATAAGTCTACTTCATCCTCATCCAGCCACTCAGTATCTTTTGCGTTTTCATTCCTGGATGTAACTGTCATTAATTCCCTTTGCCTCTTAGCAGCGATTCTCACATGTCTGGTTAAGTGTTCATCCATAATTACTAAAGGCATCACATTTCCAGCCCCAGAATTCCCTGGAAGGACAACTGAAGATAAGTCTACTTCATCCTCATCCAGCCACTCAGTATCTTTTGCGTTTTCATTCCTGGATGTAACTGTCATTAATTCCCTTTGCCTCTTAGCAGCGATTCTCACATGTCTGATGCACTATTACACTGATACACGAGTTATCTCGGACCAATGTTTGTCGGGTCACTATCCACAGCTTGAGCTTTGTGCTATTGTGTGTTTTTCAACATTGCTTGCGAAGCAAAGTATTGTGAACAAACTATGCAAATTATATCCAGCAAACTGTTCTGCAATGATGGACAATAGAGGTCATATGGCCGCAATTTGAAAAAAAAATGTCATCAAAGTTTAGAGTTTTGTGCCACAAACAATGAGAGGAATTTATGAGATTCCGTATCTGCTCTTTCTGAGGCTTTAAGCACTTGTTAGGATGAGGGGAATTGGAGGAATAAAATAACTGCCAGGTAGAATGTTGAAATATGAGCTTCGCTTTTTACCATAACATTTCATGTCGCGACAATCAACCAGTTTGTGTTTAGCTGCAACAACATAATCACTGTCTGATAAGCTGACTCGATATTCCATACGCATGAGTAATGGTGCCCGTTTATTTGCTGCCGTCAGTCTTATTGGAACTCTTGTCATTGCCACATAAATTCAATCAAAAATACTCTTTGAATTAAAATGCGGGTAAGTTTTAAAATGGTTTAAAATTACATAAATTAATTACATAATTTTAAGTCAAAATAATATTTATTATCAGTCAGTATTTTAAAAGCTATGGACAGGAAGTAACATATCGTAAATAAATCTATGTTAAAAAGAACTAGATTTTTTAAAGTTATGTATGTAATTAAGTCTTCAACTGCTCGTTTACCACCAAATATTTTCAAAGGTAGCAGTTACCAATTTAGCAGCAGAATGACTTTCGATGTGATTGGGAATAGAGACATGAGAATGTCTGCGATCCAAATGAATTGGGAGAGACTTAGGGCAGATACAATGGCTTACAATACCAGCAATGCATGCTATTTATAACTAGCGAAGTTTCAAATACCGGTCTAAAAATAATGCGATATTTTTTCGATATTCGAACGAAACGTTTGAAATTTGTTGCTGCAATGAATGAAATTATGATTCCAGGATTATTCTTCCGAGATTTTTTTGTAACAAGAATGATAGAAAAATAGAATTAACCACGGAATTATTTTTCTAACAACGATTCATTGACAAAGAAGGTAAAATCAATAGTCAGTTGGTTCAAGCATTCAAAGGATAGTAAAAGCTTTGAGGGAGCACGTGATGGAGCATTGTTTAAGAAATCTGTCTGATCAAACTTTACTTATGTGATTAAAGTCCGTTTAAATACTGAGATGATTTCGACTTATCTGGCTAATCTAGGAAAAGCTGAGTATTTATTTAAAAAATGGTGACCTTTAGAGTTGTGGTCGACAAAGTCGTTTGCCGCAGTCACCCAAATTCTCATAACGACCAATTTGCAACAACAACGAGATCCAAACAAATCAGATGGTTTTACGGGCAAAGTCGTAACGAATGGTCGCCCGTCTCAGGCAAACACCTGCTGAACCGATCATCACATTCAGAAGGATCGGTTAAGTTCTGGAAAAGCTGAGTATATATCAACAAAAGATGTCATTAGTAGTGGTGGTTCAAGAACTTATGACTCAGTTTCTTTACTGAAAGATTGCATAAACTGTATCCACAGAAATACAGTAAGAATCTATTTTTCTACATGTTTATAATTAGTGACAAATCTGGCCGCCGATATGGCTTAAAGCTCCCTCGGACGCCAGTGACAAAATTCTAGACGCTAGAACAATAACATCTTAACTTGTTATTGTTGAATCATGAATCGAAAAACCCTACTAATCTGGACAATAGTAGTGGTGGTGGATCAAGCTGCTAAGAATATATATATATATATATATATATAAGGAAATCTTGGAAATATAGGGAACATAAATACATCAACATAAACTTTATTAATCACGAGATCCAAACAAATCAGATGGTTTTACGGGCAAAGTCGTAACGAATGGTCGCCCGTCTCAGGTACAAACCTGTTGAACCGATCATCACATTCAGAAGGATCAGTTAAGTTGCGGAAAAGCTGAGTATATATCAACACAAGATGTCGTCATGTATGGTGGTTCGAGAACTTATGATTAATTTACACGGTGACTTAATTATTACAGTATTTTAATTGTATTTGTTATTTTTTCAACCATTGTTTAAAATCTTTTCGACGTTTAAATTTTACAATTAACGATTGGATGCATCGCCATCTATCGTATAACATTTAAATCTCAGTAACTTTCGCTTCGCAAATAATTTTAAGTTTAATCTTTTAAGAGAGCTTTTAGGTAAATAAACGCTAAGCTATTTATTTAACAAAAATAATTGTATGTAAAAAAAATTAATTAAACCATGCGTGAATTAATTATTAAGTACTTAAAGTTATTAAAGTATTAATTACAATAAATGATTACTGTCCATGATTTATATTAAATAGCTTTTTTAAGTAAAATTGATGAAATTCGACTCATATTTCATTTTTGTCGTTCATCTTTAATGACTGCTGATTTAAACCCCAGTTAAACGGAGTCTTAAGGGCTAATTGCCGACTATATCGGTATTACTTTGCTAAAACCAAGTAGAATAAAATAAAGTGGGAGATTCTATTTATGATTTCGAAATTCTTAAAATAGAAACACAGAATAACCGACTAAGTAATTTAACAATCTAGGAATGAATGCCATTAAAGTAGTCTTTAAATTCATGTTTGAAAAAAGTGAATTTTTCATTTTGATGTTTTGCAGCTTTGAATGAATTTGTAATGCGAACATCCAAATCATTTGCTAGTATTTCTAATGCGTCTTTAAAAGAAAGATTTTCATTCATTGGTTCAGTTCGTGTCTTGATTCAACGTGAGCACTAAAGGCTAAAATTGCGGGTTTCCCAGTTTTAGAAATAGTTAGCTTTGCCTGCTCTATGTTGTTTAGGAAGAAATTTCATTGTGGTTATTGTATTCGTTCGTTCAAATCGGTTAATTTCTGAAAAATTAAGACAAATTGGCTTAAAGCGCAATAACTATGTATTAAATAAATAAATATAAAATTACAATAATAATGGTATTGAATTCAATATATTATTGCTAGAGAACTCTTAGTAGTGGTACTCAATATCTGTATTTCTGTTGTCGACTTAAGGAACATTCAGGTAAGTTTTTGAACAGTACAGCTTTTTTGTGCATCAAATCTATTCAAATTCTATTTTCGATAAGAACATAACAAAATCAATGACACTTTGTTAATTGATTATTTTATTAAATTAATATAAGTTATTTAATTAACTGTTTAATTATTAACTGCTGTTCAATTAACAGTATGATGCCTCCCGACGAAAACGATGACTACGATGAAGCTAATTATTATGGTGAAAAAGATCCGGCAATGTGTGCTCCGGAACTTTTGAGAAAAGTTGGACTAGAGTTGCATGCTGAAAGCCCACTAATTGTCGGTAAATTTTACATTTTACTAAATAATTTTTTGTAAATAATTTCTATTTTGTGTTCATCTGAATAAACAAATGTCGCTTATTTCAAAACAATTGCGCATCGCATAAACTAAGCAAAAGGTTTTATCGCTGAAAATACATTAAAACATTACTTCACAATACAACGGGCTTTCCCCGGTTTCCTGTAGTGGCCTCTTAAGACTTCTTCTGGCTCCTCATATGCCAGATCCAGTATGAAGCCGCTTAGGCGGCCTCAGACATCCTTGTCATAGCCTTTATTCTCTCCCGGCTTGATAATCCGATCTTAGTGAGGAAAGCGTAAGTCGACTTGCCGACCACGCCTCTTGCGCCAATCTCGATGGGGTAGAGGTCTGTGTGGTATCCTCTTGCTTCTAGGTCTATTGTTAGATCTTCATACTTATCTGCTTTGAGCGCATTGCTGTATTGCAGCCTGTCCTCCCACGGAATCGTCAGCTCCACTAGAATTATGGCATCCATCGACGGCGATACGAGCACCAGATCCGGCTTCTTGCCACTCTATATCAGCACCTGGGGGTAGTGCCTCATCCCTTTTAAGTCGGCTGCGATGGTCCAGTTGTTTGCCTCTGCAAGAATGCCTCGCCTGAGGGGTTTGACATTTCTTTTTGCAGAGGTGTGCGAAGCCCTCTCGTAAGAAGTAAATCTTTCGCTGATTTGCGATCGTACGAGTGTTTGCTTTGTGCATACAGCAAGAGACAATTTCAGAAGTAATCATTTCAAATTACATTGTTTAATAACAGGGACGACATTTCAGCATTTACCAAGGGGTTGGGGGCACAAACCCTTGCTCAGATAGAGATGACTTTTTATTGTTTCTAGCCAAAAATAAGAGAGGGGCAAACCCTTCATAAAATGAGGAGACCTTTGGGTCGTGTTTAAAGTCAGAGAGTTGTTGCTCCCCAAATTACTTCCCTAGTTAATAACAGAAAATTTGCACGTTAATAAAAAAGAAACTAATTCCATTTCTAATAACCTCGACAATGTTTTTAGAAAGGATGGAGATCCATTGCAGGAGAGCTTTCAGAATATAGCCATCTCAAATTGGAAAGAATTGCCAGTTCAGCTGAACCAGGATGTGAAATCCTGAACAGTTGGATCAGAGAGAAGGGCAGAGCTGCAAAGCTCGGCGTTCTTCTAGCAGCCCTTCACAGAATTCAACGTCAAGATATTGTTGGAATATTTTGCAAAGAAATGAAAAGTAGGAACTAATTTGTCACATTGAATTCTAAGAAATTATAAAAGTCGCCAATACTTTACTGACCATTTTGATAACCTAATTACCAAAATAAACCACACAACATGTTTCAACAATAAGTTGTTTAGTTAATAATAACCATTGTTTATGTATCAGATAATGATTTTGCGGCAAGCGAAAATATTTAAAAATTAAAATGTTTTTGAAATTTCACGAATTATCTTGAGACTCAAAACATTTCTAAAATTAGTTCGTCTAAATACAAATTTTATAAATTTTTATTGTTTACAATTCAAGATGACCGCCAGCTCAGTGTAGTATTGAAAGATGCCAATGGAAATGAGCACAAACACGACATCCTAGCATCAGGAAGAAGACCTCTTTGGAGACTGTTAAGGTTTTGGCTCCACAGTGTTGCCAGTAAAAGCAGCTGCAGGTCATATTTTCGATTTCATCAAAACTTGAGTCACATGAAGTGGAACGATGTCTCTCAAAATTTCAAGGTATTCTAATGGTTATAAAAAAAATCAATGATTTATTTGATGGAACTTGATATTAATTACATACTTTTAAATACTTACAAGAAATGTGCTTTGAAAATAAACAGGGAATTGAAATAGCTATCTGTCAAGTTGATGAAGACAAGGCTAGTCGCTTTATGTAGCAATTCATGTGTTGATTGGATAAGCTTGTTAGATTATTACTGTTTTTTTTTTATCAAAGCAAGGTAAACATTGGCGTATAACGTCTTGAATAATATTGTACATAGTATTCTTGCAATTATAATAGTCACGTTTTATTTTTCATCAAGGGCATAAAATAGTTGATCACTATTTTATTAAGATTTTAATTCACGTCTACTCATACATTAAAAAAAAATTAATCTAGTTTTTAAAGGGTATAACCTTATGATATAACTGAAAAATTTGCAAATTGGCTTAATTTATATTTAAGGATCTTACCTGGAATATGCTTACTACAGACATCTACAATGTACCGGTTGCATACATAGATCAGTCAAAGAAGACTTTGGCCATTGAAAATAGGTTGTTTGGGTTGCTTTGCATGTGTGTTAACCCACAATTGGCATTTGTATTTAGCCATTATTTTGCATGCAATTCTGAAGACAACTTTTAGTTGCTATGCTATTTAAACTCTCCTCACCCAAGGGTAATCCCTGGTGTAGCAGGCTGAATTGTGAACACGACACATGTTGTCATTATTGCATTGTGATACAATACACTGCAAAGCAAGTGAAAATTAAATGATTTCATGGTTGCATTATTAAGTAATTCAGTTCACCATGTAAATTAAAAATCACAATTAAAAGTGCTATTTCTTATTTTAAACAGCAATTCAATCAGAGCAGAGCAGGTCTCCAATGATTTGGCAAGTGATAGGTCCCAGTTGACACTTTCTGATGTCATGTGGAATATAGAAGAATCAATGTGAATCACAGTGGACAATTCATTCCTAAAGTGCTCAGTCGCGTAGATAAAAGGGCAAATTGATAATATAAAGGAGTCTAGGGCACCGAATTATCAAAAACCAAATTAATAATGTTAAGTGGGGGACGCTAAGTTATAATTCAATCATCGCAGGCTATGAAATTCATAGATATCTGTTATCGAGGAGTTTTATCGCGATTAAGTCCAAATCATCTCAGTTATGCAAGGAACTAAACTCAAATAAATAAATAAATTATCGCAATTATTTTTTTTTTTGATCTTAGTAACTTCTTTTTTTAACATTTATGATAACCGTTTGTTTATTTATGTATTAATAGCATTTTTATTTTAACAAACATATTTTTACATATTACGCCTGAATTTGGTGTAAAGTTGAAGGTGACAAATGAATTTCTTTATTGAACAATTAACGGGGAACATGCAAGGTTACGGCTCACATTAATTAATGCTGTTCATTAACCATCATTTTAATGTTTTTGTTAAGTTAGAAATCTTCAATATGAGATTATTATAATAAATTCATTATCAAAAACATTTGATGTTTCAGTTGCATAAATAATTTAGAAAAATATAGTATTAAAATATAATTTATTATACTAATAAATCATTTATTATTTACAAAGGTTTCAGTCTGGGTATCAGGTCTAAAATTTGTTCTTTCCACAGTACTTATCATCGATGATCTTCACTTCATCAACGGAATTCATAAATCACCGCACACGGTTTCCTGAACCTCTCGCTGCCAAAAACATGTTTTAAAGTCCAACCCATGTTACAACTTCTGAATAAAAGTTTATTTTGTTACATGAATTATTTTTATGCATTTCATACCATTTTACTTGATAATATCAAACACGGTAAAATGTTTAGGATGTAAACAAAAAATAAAATATAAATAATTAAATTAAATTAATTTAAAATTATGAAATCAGAGGGTTGTAGACATGCTCTTGCAAATTTCCAAAAGCGGGAAGAATTTTGTAATTTTCGGCAATTAAGTATATAAATTTATTAAATTAATTAAATAAATATTTATATATGATTTAAAAAACACAATAAAGTATTTTAAGTTGTATTTATCCATGCTTTAAAAAATTCTGCACATTAGTAATTAATTAATAATTTAATTATTAGTAAATAAAGATTATTCAAGAATGTCAAAAACCAATTATTGCTAAAGTTACATGATTTTGATAGATTGCAGTCGACAAACAATTGTTAGTGATGAATGGATTGCTCTTTTTGCTTGAGATTCATTCTGTGACAATGATATTAATCTTAAAATGCTAGATTTATCAACTTTGTTACCATTTGAATTCATTTAAATGAAAACTTAACACATAAAGCTAGTATTTATTAAAGGAATAAATTGTTTATGTGATTTAATATAATTATATAATAATTCCGACATGTAATTAGGTCATTTATCAATCAATTGTTACCTTCGCTTTGCAATGAATAAGATGATGAGCTTGATAATAACAACTGCAAGAGTAACACCAACAACTATTCCAATGTAGTTGTTCTGGTGTTGTTGTTCATGTATTTGGTTATAGTTGATGTTAAGTGTTGCCGAATAAGTACTGTTTTTATCAATATAGGAGGTGGTAAGGAATGAAGTTGGAGAACTTTTCGGTACCGAGTCTGTAAGTGGAAATGGACAATACATACATTACTTTTAGTTTTTTGATTGTTTTTATCTGAAAATCTACAATCTAATAGCCGTTCTAATCATCTAGTTATGAATAGGACGTTAATAAACTACACTCACTCCAGGGATACATTTGCACCCTTAAGAAAATTTACAAGGAACAAATAACTTCAACAGTTTTTTTTTTAAATTTTTAATTATTTATATTTTTGTTGCTTTTACAAGCACCGCATTTTACTTTTCAATGTCCTAGAAGATAACTGACTTAATGTTTATAATAAGATGTTAATAGTTATAGAAATGTTTATAATAAGATGTTAATAGTTATAGAAATGTTTATAATAAGATGTTAATAGTTATAGAAATGTTTATAATAAGATGTTAATAGTTATAGAAATGTTTATAATAAGATGTTAATAGTTATAGAAATGTTTATAATAAGATGTTAATAGTTATAGAAATGTTTATAATAAGATGTTAATAGTTATAGAAATGTAGCCAGGGAACCGACGAAGGTTGAGCTTATTGAAAGCAGTTCTACCAGCACATGCATGCGACTAGCGTCCAAATCTTAATAAAAAGATAAATTAAAAATGTCGTTGCCAAGAATGAAAGGACTTCTATGAAGCGAACAATAACACGCCCTAAAATGAAGAAAAAAATGCTTGAAAAGATGTTTGAAAAGATGACAGAATTTTTCAGATATGCGTGATGTCCGTGCTTTTCATTCTCTCATAAACTTATCATCTGGGATGTCAATTTTGTTGAAATTCATGTTCTATGAAGATTTCATGCTAGTTTATTACTCGTTGTGCACTTGTCGTCTGATCTTCATATCTTTATATTTTTATAAATTTTTGTTAAACAGTTGGAACCTATTCATTACATTCATTAACTCTAAATATCTCTAAGTCCACATCGACATTCAAACATTCTTAAAAATCATCTGTTTTAAATAAGTAAAATCAACTCAAGTGAATTGTTTTTTTGTAATATTGTGTATATCTGAATGATTTCTTCTTTATGATGAATTCATTCATTGGAACAGGTTCATCAGCGGGAGTTTATCCCTTCGGGCTTTCCTTTTTTATTAACAAAATCTCAGATTTTAAATCTGTAATTATGTTTGTAATTATGCGGGTTTGTAACTTTATTTGGTGTCATTTTTTTGTTCAATAAATCTACGAAAAAAATTATTTTGATTAAACAATGGTATTTGCCCTGTTCAATTTATTAACCTGACATAACACTAAATAAGTATTGTAAACAGCATAAAATATAAATTCAACTGGAACGAGATTTGTTTGAATGCAACGTGTTAAATAAGTTAATTAATATCAAACCAAAACAATTCCTGGAAAAGTATTGTTCCATAAGCTCAGTCCTACATCATTATCGGAGATGACATAATTTAGATCTCATTATCCAGTTGATTATATTTATATTTAGAAATACCATTATCTTTTTATTATTTTGTATACATAGGAATTGACCGCGCAAAGTTCAAGTATATCTATCAAGTCAAAAATGTTTCAACTACTAATACCTTTGTTAAGCATTTCGTTAAGCGTCGTGTTATTGATTGCGAGGATGGAATGAAGGATGTTTGCCTTTTTAAAAAGCGCGATTTTCCGACGATGCAAAAGTTTTCTCTCTAAAATCTAATTCAGCATAAATTATAGATGTTCCACTGGAAGAATTGGTTGATGGAAGTGAATGTTCTTCTGAATTTACGACTTTTTTTTCACTTTTCTTTCTTTTCACTAATCTGCAAAACGTATAATATAACGTCATGAATGTGGCGCTCACGTAAGTTTAATATTTATAGGTCCCTCAATATGAAACAAATCTTTAAGGCGTGCGGGTTAGCCGAATGGGTTACATGCCTGCATACGGCGGTAATGGCAACAGTCGTAATGTGTCCTGTTCGAAACCCAGCCTGCACTGCCTATAAATGGTTACAAGAAGCGCCTCTGACGCTATGCATAAGGCGCTATATAAATGAAGTTACAATTACAATTACAATTTTAAAACAACAAACCTCCATTTTATAATAAAATCGATCACAATGAGGAGGAGGATAATAACACCAACACCAACACCGACTTCTAATCCAATGTTGTTGGTCTGTTGTTGTTTATGTGTTTGATTTTTGTTAAATGTTGTCGAATGCATACTGCTTACTGAGGTGTTAAGTAATGAGGTTGGAAAACTTGTTGATGAGGAGCCTAGTAATGAAAATTAACAGAAATTACTTTCAGGCTTCTGAAGGATTTTATCTGATAATCTACGGCTGTTAAATGCTTTAAATATGAAATTGCAAATATAAGTTGAAATAACTCTTAGACACACGTATCGAGTGCAGTTTACTGCTTTAACAATCGATGGTTCAACATGTAAATAAGTTTTATTCCAAATAAGGTAGGCTTTGCAATTTTCACTAAATTGTCGGAAATTGGATGGAAACAAATACAACTGGTTTTGCAGCAGTGCATTTAGCAGTTACATTTGTAAGCCTACCATTCATGGCAGTGAACTTAACAAAAGCATTAGTGTCACAGCATTGTCCCGGTAAATCTATCTCTTCCATTGTCACACATTCGTCAGTTTTCTCATGTTCCGTGTTAATCTATTTATTCATTTTTTCATTGATACATAATCGTCAAAACAGTAAAATTCACATTTACATTTTAGTCTTATTTATGCAAAGAATATTATCAACTTTACGCAGTAATATAATAATTTTGTAACAGGTTATCCGCCAGACGAAAGTAAAATTCTCTTTAGATAAGTCGTGAATTTGTGAATTTTTTGTGTTTTTTTTGGTTTCTTGGTTCAGAATTTTCTTCAGAAACAATGGAATTCAGAATTTAATAAAAAAATGATAGACCACATTTCAACTGCTTCATTTGGATTTTTCTCGTAACTCCAACAACTTAGCTTGTAACTTGTTGACAACTTTTACATGGCTTAGAATTTTTAATTTTATGGGAAGATAATATTATCTATTTAACAAAGGCAGCAAACTTTGTAAATGATACGCAGGGAATGTGTATTTTTTTTATAAATAATTATATATATGTTAATTGAAAATTTAATATAAAAGCACAATATTTGCCTACCTTTTAAGTAGTTTAAATGAATATTCATTATCATTTTTATAAATAACTTGTTATTGATTAAGAATATTGTGATATAAGAAATAACACAAAAAAGGTAACTATTTTAATGAATTTATCCCCAAGCGATACATGTTCAATTGCCAATAATATAATCCCTACATGATTGTGAAATTGTATTATCTAGTTTTTGGATAGCCTTGCTGCAACATACGAGCCGTTCACGATACCAGGCTATTCATAATTTCGGAAAAATCAGCTGTTTTTGATTGGCAACGTGTCATTAATTTTTTGCGTAATAATGTCTATTGAGTTTTGAAAACTGTATTAATCTTAATGTGAAGTACACATTATTTGTTTTTGTAATGCAATTAGCTGTTTAAAAAAATCACCAGACTAATTATGATCTAATTATGATTAAATAAATATTTCAATCAATAGATCAATCTAAATCAAGACTTTAGAAGGACATGATGTTGCCCAACAGATATGAGCTAATAACGCATGTATTGGCACATAAAAAGAAATTAAACCATTTTGCAAGTAAAATTATTAAAAATACGTTTTCAACTGCATAAGAAAGATGTTACGATTATAACTGTAGTTATTTTTATATTTGACAAGACCGTCTTTATTTACGGGTGAAATTATGAATAATGGTTTCATGTAATGATGAGAATGTCTTTGAATTTGGAGCTGTGGTTTCATTCATACTTGTCTTATCTTTAAGACCTCGGCATTAATTTTTGTACTGATTGTGTTTTGTACCTAATAATAATAATAATAATAATAATAATAATAATAATAATAATAATATAATAATAATAATAATAATAATAATAATAATAATAATAATAATAATAATAAGAATAATAATAATAATAATAATATAATAATATAATAATAATAATAATAATATAAGAATAATAATAATAATAATAAGAATAATAATAATAATAATAATAATAATAATAATAATAATAATAATAATAATAATAATAATAATAATAATAATAATAATAATAATAATAATAATAATAATAATAATAATAATAATAATAATAATAATAATAATAATAATAATAATAATAATAATAATAATAATAATAATAATAATAATAATAATAATAATAATAATAATAATAATAATAATAATAATCAATATTTCTAAAAATTATAAGTGTATTTAAATAATTTATATAATTAAAATTTCATATGTTGATAATATTGATTCCAGAAAAATTCGTATTCAATACACATTTCTAAATCATTTCCAAACATTTATTTTTTATTAAGTAAGCAAAATAAGCAATAGAACTAATACAATGAGAAATTAAATCTCCAAGTCTTGAAGCTTTTACAAGATTCTTGAGTATCTGGCGTTGAAAGACTGTCGAAAATGTCTGCCATTGATCTCAAACCTTCTCTTTTCGAGTCTCATCTTCTTCGGAGCTTCTTTTTCTTCTTCATCTTCTTCAAAACGTCTTTTCAATGGCCTTGAACGCTTCTCATTCAATATGTTGCGCAGGTCTTTGATTTCTGAAGTGCTGCTTTTTTTTCTGTCCATGGCGTAACTAACTTTCACCGGACTACCTTGAAGTTTCTTATTGTTGAACTTCATGATAGCCAAGGAAGCATCGATATACCTGACGAAGACAATCTCTCCAGAGCTGGTACCATTGCGCCTGCGAAAGACGGTGGCATTCCTAATGGATCCAGCTTCTCTGAAAAGTGATTCCAAGTCTTTACTAGAAATACCGCCAGGCAGGTTGTCGACGATAATCCTGCACTTGTTGTTATTGTATGCCGTGGTATCTTCCATCCGTCTCTCCCAATTCAATTGGGACGCAGATTTGTTCATGTCTCTATCTCTATTCATTTTGAAATTCAATCTGCTGCTATTGGTAGATGTCATCTTGAAAATAGTTGTAAGTGATGAACAGGTATTTAAGACGTATCGAGAGCACACGGTTGTTTTGACCGAAACGAACTTCTGTCGAGGAATAGACAAAAGATTCTGAATATTACATCGCGATTAATTGATTTTTGTCGATCTTAGTGTTTACTTGTTTTAACACTTACGCTACAAATTTTTTGAATTATAATAGTTTCTTTTTAAATATTTTTATTAAACATGTTTTCTATTATTTTTAACACGTAAGCCTGGAGAAGATGCATTGTTTTGTAGGGCTATTTCGGAAAAATGTCCGAATATCACCGGTCTTTCGGGTTCGCTTTCCGAATGTTGGGAACGAAATTTTTACCGAACACGATTAAAACCCAACGTTCGGAAGAAAGTTATTTCCGATTAAGTACGTACTCGAATATAACCGAACGTCGAAGTACCATGTTTAGTAATCATAGTGTCTATTGTGCGTCGACTTGGCAAGTTGTAGGCCTGTGTTCGAGGGGCGGTTCGTAATCCATATTTTTCACGATTAAAGTCGGAAGTCCTGAACTAGTAATACAGTGAACTAAAACGACATTGAAGTATGTAAACTTTGTCGCTTAATGGCTTGTCTGTCTGACGACAAGAAATTCAATACTTCAGAACTCTGTCACTGTCGGCATCGTCTTAGTGTTTGAGAGGATGTGTTGAAGGTAGTAACGTTAACGACATATTTGAACCCCAGAAAGCAAATTGTTTACTGCAGCTAACGCAATGAACTTTGTTGCCATCGACTACATTGCCAGGAGAAATTGGCTTGTGAAATTAGATAACTAAATACTTTATTTAATTTCGTACATAGCTCATGTACACGTCCAGCAAAGACATGCAAAAGGTCTTACTGCGCATCCAATCATTGAATTGCGTGGTGCCAGTCAGGCGACAAAAACGCCGCATCAGGTTCATCAAACCTCCACGACGTGGACTTCGCCAGTTTAAAAAATTCTTCGCTTTACTCTATCTTTATATAAGCACATTTGTTTTCAGTCCTGGTTTTCTAGAAACAAGGAGTAACAGTAAATAATTTTTTTAATGAATTTTGCTTATAAGCAATTATCATCAATATTTCCAAAAATTATAAGTGTGACTTAAAAATCTATATATAAAAATGCATGTATTACTAAGTTGTTTGCTGGCAAATTCGTATTCAATACACATTTCAAATTCATTTTCAAACATTTAATTTTTATTTAAAATATTCAAATTTATGTAAGCAAAATAAGCGACAGCACTAATACAAGCACTTTCGTTAATGCAATGAGACATTAAATCTCCACATCTTGCTGCTTTTAGAAGATTCTTGAGTATCTGGCGTTGAAAGACTGTCGAAAATGTCTGCCATTGATCTCAAACCTTCTCTTTTCGAGTCTCATCTTCTTCGGAGCTTCTTTTTCTTCTTCATCTTCTTCAAAACGTCTTTTCAATGGCCTTGAACGCTTCTCATTCAATATGTTGCGCAGGTCTTTGATTTCTGAATTGCTGCTTTTTTTTCTGTCCATGGCGTAACTAACTTTCACCGGACTACCTTGAAGTTTCTTATTGTTGAACTTCATGATAGCCAAGGAAGCATCGATATACCTGACGAAGACAATCTCTCCAGAGCTGGTACCATTGCGCCTGCGAAAGACGGTGGCATTCCTAATGGATCCAGCTTCTCTGAAAAGTGATTCCAAGTCTTTACTAGAAATACCGCCAGGCAGGTTGTCGACGATAATCCTGCACTTGTTGTTATTGTATGCCGTGGTATCTTCCATCCGTCTCTCCCAATTCAATTGGGACGCAGATTTTTCATGTCTCTATTTCTATTCATTTTGAAATTCAATCTGCTGCTATTGGTAGATGTCATCTTGAAAATAGTTGTAAGTGATGAACAGGTATTTAAGACGTATCGAGAGCACACGGTTGTTTTGACCGAAACGAACTTCTGTCGAGGAATAGACAAAAGATTCTGAATATTACATCGCGATTAATTGATTTTTGTCGATCTTAGTGTTTACTTGTTTTAACACTTACGCTACAAATTTATTGAATTATAATAGTTTCTTTTTAAATATTTGTATTAAACATGTTTTCTATTATTTTTAACACGTAAGCCTGGAGAAGATGCATTGTTTTGTAGGGCTATTTCGGAAAAATGTCCGAATATCACCGGTCTTTCGGGTTCGGTTTCCAAATGTTGGGAACGAAATTTTTACCGAACACGATTAAAACCCAACGTTCGGAAGAAAGTTATTTCCGATTAAGTACGTACTCGAATATAACCGAACGTCGAAGTACCATGTTTAGTAATCATAGTGTCTATTGTGCGTCGACTTGGCAAGTTGTAGGCCTGTGTTCGAGGGGCGGTTCGTAATCCATATTTTTCACGATTAAAGTCGGAAGTCCTGAACTAGTAATACAGTGAACTAAAACGACATTGAAGTATGTAAACTTTGTCGCTTAATGGCTTGTCTGTCTGACGACAAGAAATTCAATACTTCAGAACTCTGTCACTGTCGGCATCGTCTTAGTGTTTGAGAGGATGTGTTGAAGGTAGTAACGTTAACGACATATTTGAACCCCAGAAAGCAAATTGTTTACTGCAGCTAACGCAATGAACTTTGTTGCCATCGACTACATTGCCAGGAGAAATTGGCTTGTGAAATTAGATAACTAAATTACTTTATTTAATTTCGTACATAGCTCATGTACACGTCCAGCAAAGACATGCAAAAGGTCTTACTGCGCATCCAATCATTGAATTGCGTGGTGCCAGTCAGGCGACAAAAACGCCGCATCAGGTTCATCAAACCTCCACGACGTGGACTTCGCCAGTTTAAAAAATTCTTCGCTTTACTCTATCTTTATATAAGCACATTAGTTTTCAGTCCTGGTTTTCTAGAAACAAGGAGTAACAGTAAATAATTTTTTTAATGAATTTTGCTTATAAGCAATTATCATCAATATTTCCAAAAATTATAAGTGTGACTTAAAAATCTATATATAAAAATGCATGTATTACTAAGTTGTTTGCTGGCAAATTCGTATTCAATACACATTTCAAATTCATTTTCAAACATTTAATTTTTATTTAAAATATTCAAATTTATGTAAGCAAAATAAGCGACAGCACTAATACAAGCACTTTCCGTTAATGCAATGAGACATTAAATCTCCACATCTTGCTGCTTTTAGAAGATTCTTGAGTATCTGGCGTTGAAAGACTGTCGAAAATGTCTGCCATTGATCTCAAACCTTCTCTTTTCGAGTCTCATCTCTTCGGAGCTCTTTTCTTCTTCATCTTCTTCACAAAACGTCTTTTCAATGGCCTTGAACGCTTCTCATTCAATATGTTGCGCAGGTCTTTGATTTCTGAATTGCTGCTTTTTTTTCTCTGTCCATGGCGTAACTAACTTTCACCGGACTACCTTGAAGTTTCTTATGTTGAGAGGATGTGTTGAAGGTAGTAACGTTAACGACATATTTGAACCCCAGAAAGCAAATTGTTTTTATGCAGCTAACGCCAATGAACTTTGTTGCCATCGACTACATTGCCAGGAGAAATGGGCTTGTGAAATTAGATAACTAAATTACTTTATTTATTTCGTACATAGCTCATGTACTCGCAGCAAAAGACATGCACAAGGTCTTACTGCGCATCCCATCATTGAATTGCGTGGTGCCAGTCAGGCGACAAAAACGCCGCATCAGGTTCATTCAAACCTCCACGACGTGGACTTCGCCAGTTTAAAAAATTCTTCGCTTTACTCTATCTTTATATAAGCACATTTTATTTCAGTCCTGGTTTTCTAGAAACAAGGCGGTAAACAGTAAAAATTTTTTTTAATGATTTGTTATAAGCAATTAATCATCAATAATTTCCAAAAATATAAGTGTGACTTA
>JAJTWR010000019.1:252500-278799 GCA_021613335.1 Whitmania pigra | reverse complement strand
AGTTGACTAGATCTGAATTTTCAAGCTGTTTGAAATATGCCATATTGAATTTCGCAACAAAACCTTCTACAACTACTCCTACCCAGTGTTGTGCAGTATCGAATTACATGTAATTCGTTACTGTAATTAATTACATTTTTTGGTAATTTTTACTTGTAACAATTACAAAAAAATTTTGTACTCTTACTTGTAACAAATTACTATTTTTGGTCATACTTTTAATTCGTTACCTTTTTGGCGCAAGACGTTACAAAGTAACATAAACAACATTTTAAATTAGTTTAATTTATTTTAAAAAAATTTAAATTCTAGATTGTTATTCTTTGGTTCGTTCGAGAACCTTCCCCTTCCCGATCATCGCTCTTTTGTTATTGTGGTTATCGCCGGTCGTTTTTGTTTTAAATCGGAAATTGTTGATTAGTCATACCGAAGCTTTTTTAATATATAATATTTTATACATATAATAATATAAGATTTAATATATCGTAGTATGGATTCATTTGAAGCCATTTTTAGTGTCGTTAGCGAAGATAAGAGGAACAAGGGTGAAGATAGTCCGTGGCCGTATTTGAACAAAATGTTCAGATTTCAATCAAAGGAAAATCATATAAGTATGCATGCCTACTCTGCCAACAGAAACAAAAACTACATGTTCAGCATATGAAGGTTCTTCATCTAACTTGAAGAAGCACGTGGAACGCATGCATCCAACAGAAGTTAAGGAATAGGGTATATCTGTTGCTAACGATTGTCAAGCTTGATGAGAAACTGGTAGCCAAAGTAGCATCTTCTAATGCAGCAAAGATGGACGAGCTTTGAGCTCTCGTTCATCTGATGCTGACAGTATTTAAGACAGTTTCTTCAATTGCAGAAGGTCAACTGATATTCTGATGCAGTACCTTCGAGACCGATCAGATGACATGAACATTATTACTGGAAGCGATACCCTGAAGAAATTATTTATCCAGTTGAACACTCCTCTGCCAGCTAGTGCAGCTGTTGAACGTTTATTCAGCTCTTCTGGTATGACAAAGAACAGCTGAAGGACCATAATGAGTGACAAACTATTCGAGGACTTAGTTATGTTAAAAAATAACAAAAATGTGTGATTGTAATGTAATAAATAAAAAAAACACCAAAAGAATGCATTAGTTCAAATGTTATTACTTAATGACTGTTAGTACTAGCAGTTAATACCAGTAATTGTTTTAACGATAAGAGAAACAATTCCTTTTAAATAATACGGAATGATGTATGATCACAATAATGGCGGCATCAAAGTTACTTGTAATTTTTACTTAAAAGTAACTTTTAGACGCTGTAACTTTTAACTTTTACTTGAGTAAATTTTTGAGACAATACTCTTACTTATACTTAAGTAGCTTTTTGAGGTATTACTTTTACTTGTAACTAGTTACCGAAATGAGGTAATTTTTACAACACTGCTCCTACCTGTAATAACGTCGATTAACAATAAGTACAACATCAAACTTTCTTTTAGTGTTTTCATTTCATACATTGTCGATTTCTTCTCGTTGAATTCAAATACTCGACGAAGACGTTCGTCTTCAAAACAAAAAACAATAAATAATTGTAAGGTCACGAAAACATTAACGAATTATAGTTACCCTGAGTGTAACAAAATAAATTCAATTACTTAAAGAATTTAATTTTACATTAAGAGACTTTTGTTAGCGAATAGCTCTCAAGTCGTCAATGAAGTCTAAAACGTTGATGACATAACATTTCTTAGAAAGGAAAATATATCTTATGAGTTAATTTGAATTTATTGAATGTAGCGGGTGTACAGTAGGTCGTTGGCCTGTCAAGTGTTATTGCAGCCAGGAGCGGTCATAATATTTGACGAGCACGCACAAGGAGCTTAATCGAAAAGGTATGCAATCTAATCAACTGTCAGAAATTTGAATATTAATTTGTAAACAAACTGTCAGCCAATCAGCATGCACCGCCACCGATTCAAAGTCGGATTCCAAACTACGTTATATTACCATGACTTTCGAGTGTGCTTATTGTAATAAAAAATATTCTGCCAATTATAAACTTAGGCGGTAAAACCGTCCGAGCTGCACACAGCCTTAATTAGATGAAAAATAAGAGAGATAGCTCCACCCTATAAACAAAATTAGCTCCACCTAAAGTGATTAAAATTGCTTAAAAGTAAGTGTTTCCCAATATATTGATAATATAGTATTTTAAAAATAATATTAAGTTATTTAAAAAATAATATTAGCAACGCCAATAAATAAATAAATTTTAAATGTCACAAATGTTTGCAAATCTATGGTAAATGTTTTAAGGTTTTTTAAGATCATCAAAGACCTTCAGCTGCGGTTTCAGGAGTCGATCTCTCAAACTCTTCGAACATCTGAGAAATGAAAATGAAAGGAAAGTGTTGGAGTCAAGGCTGTGTTAAAAATGGCAAAACGTCTTGCAAATATTGGTGCTACCACGAACGTGTATGTGGTTGATTTGAGCATTCCATTTTGTGTCATCGGTTCGGGAAGAGAGGGCTGGTTTGTGATAGATAATCATCATGGCAAGTACAACCTATACGTCGCTGTAAGAGCGATATAGCATTTATTTTTCTAAATGTAGACTCGATAAGGATTTGTTGTCCGACAATTAGAAAAACCAACCAGTGTTTGTCATTAATGAAAACTAAACTGGGCTTTACAGACCTAGAATATGTCAAAATCAACTCTGTTCCGCTCTGATCAAGTTGAAGTTCTAATGACAAAGTGGGACATGCACTAAATCATAAACTTTGAAGATGATCTTCAACGGCAGAGTCACAGAGGCTCTTAGCCAGAAAATGATTGGGGGAACCGGGGGTTCATTTCCTTTATTTTTCAAAATCAAATGATAATAATAATAATAATAATAATAATAATAACAATAATAATAATAACAATAATAATAATAATAATAATAATAAATAATAATAATAATAATAATAATAATAATAATAATAATAATAATAATAATAATAATAATAATAATAATAATAATAATAATAATAATAATAATAATAATAATAATAATAATAATAATAATAATAATAATAATAATAATAATAATAATAATAATAATAATAATAATAATAATAATAATAATAATATAATAATAATAATAATAATAATAATAATAATAATATAATAATAATAATAATAATAATAATAAAGACGGCTATAAGTTTTTATGATGCTAAATAAATCAATGAAATTTAAAATTGAAGAACTTTTATTAATATTTCGAGGGGGCTTCAACGTAAACCCGTGACTTTACATCCTACCCTGATGCATAAGTCTAAATATTGGCTAATTAGCAATTACAGTTTAGGCTTTTTATTCATGTGAAAGACTCGGAACCCTCCAAATTCTACACCACAAATGGGTGTTTTTAATGTTTCCAGAGGATCCAGGATTGTACTATAACAATAACAGAGAATTTATTTTAAAAAATCAGATCAATATCAATTTTACTACAGATTGATCCACCTATGCTTATGTCTAAGAAAAATTAATTAACAGCAAAACAAATTTAAGTTTTGAACCACAAAGAAATTACCATTAATTGCATTAAGGACATTTCACAATAACCATTCACCAGATTTTTAATTAAATCCAAATTAATAATTCAAAGTTTTTCCTCAAACCGTGTCCACCATTTTCCATTAAACTTCCTTATTATACTACAACAATCACAACAAACATTTAAGAGTTCCAGGAATAGGTCTCAAGTCGTCAATGAAGTCTAAATCGTCCGTAATATAACATTTCTTATAATTGGAAATATATAATTAGAGTTAATTTGAATTTTATTCAATTGATCTATTACAAACTACTTCATTGAGATCGGTAATGTGCCGAATTGCGTAGGTTTTTTTTAAACATCGAAGCTACAATGAGTGTTAGAATAACTTAAAAATTTAATTAATTATTGAATTGCTAAAAATTGATCCAAAAACGAAATTAAACTTATTGTTTAGAGACAGAAATTTAAACCCGTACACGATTGATATTTATCAGTTTATTAATGAATAATGAATAAGACCTATGTCACTACCGAATAGCAGAAGCTAGCCATAAAAAACCATACTGTTGTAAACTTAGATTTTTTGGAAATTAATTAAGTTTATATTGCTAAAATAATTAAATTTATATTTAATTATATTTGTCATCTTTTTCGGGCACGTGGTATCTATTTCTGCTACAGAAAAGCATTCTCGATAATCACCTGACAAACAACGAGAATCAAGACGACTTAGAAGCCCAAATAACTATTTGCATCCTTAAGTACCTCATATCATTCAACACTTAACTTCTATTATTCAGTTCCGTTAACTGAATACTTGCTCTAATAAACTTATTAGTTACCTTACTTATTTGCGAACTCCCGGGTTATTTCATTGGTGTCAGGAGTGGGATCCAAAAAAAAAAGTAAGTCATGAGCAAGGTCTTAGAGGATTTAACTTTTGCTGAAATGAGACGTGAGCTTAAGTTGAAGCAAATGTATTCGAAAGGCTCCAGGGAAGAATTGCAGGATCGCCTGCAGTCGTGGATAATAGACCAGGGTGAAGATCCAGAGCTCTATTAGATTATTAATCCGTTTGTGCAAATCTTCAGGGATGCATTTAAAAACTTTGGAGCTGGTGTTACAAAAAAGGTAACTGAGGTTTCCTCCGATAAGGCTGCCGCTAGTTATCGACCGGAGGAGACTCCAAGAAGCACCAAAAACATCATGCCTTTGAAAACTTTGGGAAGCGAAGTGTTTCTTCCATGGAGTGAGGAATATAACAATATAACGAATATAACAATTCTTTAGCGTTGCTTTATCAGAAAAATCAAGTTATACATTCAAATGTGTTTATAATTGTCTCAAAATCAATCAAATGACATAAAAAAAAAATTAAGAACAAATTTGGATTCCGAGTCTTTAATCCGATGTGACTGCTGCCGAAAAAAAAAGTTGAAGAACATTCATCACTCGATTATAAAACACTTGTTTCAAGCATAAACCAAAACTTCATATCATTGCAGCTTATCACGCTCAGTATTCGCAGTATTGAAAGCAAAAACCTACATACCTACAAATATACACACGTACGAATACAAAAATAAATGCCAGCTGATTGAAGCCAACAATTGCGGATTACAAAAATTCCGGTGATATTTTCCATATATTACTCTGTAATAAATTCAAGCAATAAACTCAAATCACACAAAATTACGATCAAAATGTTACTTGCTTTTCACTTCACATGCTGCACAATTTGTGCGAGGATAACAGTCAGGAATGTGATGCCATTCGGGATCCTTCTTTCAGCTCCAGCTTAATAAAGTTCGTAGACAAAGTTTATTTATTTGCAAACATTTGATTACAAAGCTTTATTATTTATTCAGAAGTAACCATTAATTAGAACGATATAGAATTGATGTGCGAAAGTCAAATAAACCGCAGAGTTAATGGCAAAGAATAAAAAATACATCATCGTCATTGTCGTCATCGTCACTGTAACTGTAACTTCATTTATATGGCATTTATAATATATTTATAATTAAATACATAGCGCTCGCTCCTTCTCAAGGGCGCTTGTGGCAGTGCAGGCTGGGTTTCGAACACGACACATTACGACTGTTGCCATACGTATGCAGGTACATAACCTCATCATCATCATCAAATGGTTTCCTGAAATATGACATGAGGTCTACGAAACTCGCACTTAAAAAATAGTGAAAATTGACCAACGATTAAACTATAGTTCTTATATAGACGCTTTGGCAGAAATCCGTTTTTGATTCAGGTAAAATGGTTACCATACAAAGAGCCCTTTGTAAAATCTCGCAGAAGCTTTTCCTGAATGCTGATGCTAAACGCTTTAAGTGCTAACCCATTATTGTGATCGTACCGTTCCACAATCCCCCGTAAATAGTGCCTTCTATGGTATTGTTGACAGTGCAAATGCAATAATATTCTCCGTAATTCTGGATTTTAAGCTGGTGTTCTTCACTCTGCCAGCCTATTCCTTCACAAGTCCACGAGAATGCAGTGGGACTAGGATCCCCATCGGCGGTACAGTTGATCGGCGTGTCAAGCTCTTTGATCTCCAAGTCAGGTTTGACGTTGGTCGGGGCCACTGTCGAAAGATTAAAATGTCTTTTGAGTCTTAAACATTGGAAGGATGGGTTAAAAATTGCAACAACTTACTGAAAACGTAAATGGTTTTGTTCAAAAGTTCAACGTAGTCCACAGCGGCCTGCCCTGCCAAGACTTTGTAGTTGAACATGCAGGTATAAGTTTCCGAGCCAGGTTTAACCAAAGTAATTTCTTTGTATGATATAAGGGTACAGTCGGACCATAAACATTCTGCATAAGTACGAATGATTCCGCTGTTGGAAGAATCAGTTACTCTTGCATAAGCGAATCCAGTGTAGAGAGTTCCTGGGGCAAGACCAACGCTGCAATTAAGTTCAATTTTCTCACCGACCATGTTATATTTTCTTAAGTTGTTTTTCAATTCAAATTTCAGGAATTCGTCTGAAAAATGTTCACAAAAATAATTTCCACCTGAAATAGTGAAATAAATTTCCAGCTCTTTCTAAAATAAATTCTAACTAAATGCCAAGGCAAACAACTTATCGCCATCTGGACAGTAATAAAAGCCGATTGCTGTTTGTGTCAAAGGAATAGAGAGACTGCTCGTAGGTCTGTTATCGAAGAACCATCCTTGTTCACAAGTTTCCAAATGAAGTTTCTCACTGAACTTTACTTTAACTAAGCGAACCAACTCTAAAAATGATATGTACGGTTAATTTTGATAAGAACAAGGAATAATTAACCACATTTTGAATATGAGGCGTTATTTTGTGCAGGTCTTTGTAACATTTATTTATTTGTGATTATTTGTAAAGCGCCATAAGCGTAAGGGGCGCTTCATTTGTATAGGCTGCATAGGGCGGCATCCAACGGGTATGCAAACTGGGTCGCGAACACGACACGTAACGACTGCTGCTCTTACTCTCTGAGCCAACTTGCACCCATGTGCAAAACCATGTTTTTAGGATTACATTAAAATAATTTTACAGTATATCAGCTAAAATGTTAAATATTTTATACATAAAATTATACTCCTACCTGTCTCTGCATTATGAAAAAGAATGATAAAAAGTAGCACGAACATTATTATTTCTCGGTTGAAGTTACTGAAGGCCTATGTATTTGCCTACCTATAACTCGTGGTCCTTTTTAGTATCTCATTCATCGTTGAAGTAAACAAGAATCGTACAAAACGGCTCATTCAAATATCAGAGATGGATATTTCAGAATGTAGACAACCATATCTAAATTTCAACGAATGGTTATTATTAAAATTAAATATAAATTAAAAATTACAATATCCCGGTAACACCGATGTCCAAATATTTTGAGAAACACAAACAGTCGCTAAAAAAATTACTTTACAGTCAGACTGTACACTTTAGGTTAATTATTAACTATATCTTAAGTTCAATTTCAAATTTGGTTAAATAGGAACGTTCACCGAAGAGATGTCAGTGGAGGAAAGGGGAGGGGCTGCTCACCCTGAAATCTGTAGCCCTCTGGTTCGCTCTTGCCTTTCTGACATTTGGCTAGAAATAAAAGAAGATAATCTATTATCAGGTTGTTCGATAGCTTGAACCCACATCGACGGTTTTCGAACAATCGTTCCATCAAATCTTTCGCCAGACATGACGGATGTGACAATGGGAGGAACCGTCATCTGTCTGTCATTGACCCTCTATCAAGTTAAATTATATCGAAATCATTTGCAAAAGTAAAGTTCAAAGTCGTCAAAATCAAAATGCTTTTATTCTAGAAATTAAATTTATTATTCAAACGATTACGTTTATCGAATCAGTTTTATTAATTTGTAATAGAAACTGTTTCTCAAGCATTGAATCATTCGATCTGTTGCGTCGAAGCGCCTTAATGAGACCTGCAGAACTAAATCTCGACTCGAGCCGATGAAGGTATGTGACACTATAGCGCACGAAGACTCCTTTAATTTATTAAACCAACCCACTATTTAATTTGAATTAAAATAATTTTTTTATTTTATCATCATATTTGTTTTGTTCGAAATGTTTTTATTTAAATAAATTCATTTTCTTTAAAGTCAAGGTATATAATGAGGCCAAAGCAAAAGGCCTGAGAAGAGAATCAAGCGAGATGAAGGAGTGAAGACAAACGGATGAGAGCCTCCATCTGGCTTCTTGCTATGAAGTGCTGTCTTTACTTATGAGGAGTCAAGAAATTATGTTGGAGTAAAAAGTTCTGCTTTTATTGATATGTGATACCACTGAGGTTGATTTCCATCTTGACAAATGATACTGAATATTATATAATAAGATTACTAAAAGTAATTAATAATTTCCTGCCTGGAGAGGTTGTGGGGGCAAAGTTCAGTGTCCCACAACATCTCTTTGAATGAGAAATATTTAGAAATAATTTTTAGATTTTAATCACTTGATCCTAAACGACCTCAGTGATATTGCTGCTCTTCCCTTTTAGAATGCTTAACTTTACTTAACTAAATTTCATCTCTCTGGATTCTGTTGAGCTCTGTTAAAATGTCAATTTTTAATTCAACAAAAACTCGGACACGTAGTTTTAAATATTAAGTTTAATTTTGTCAGAAAAACACTGGACACTAGCAAAACGATCGTCAGCAGAATTTCTTTTCTCCAATGGTTTTGAGTTTGAGTGAGGGGTGCTGCGAAATCGTACAAACGCTCAAGATTATGTTCGTTCCTAAAACCATAACGATATAGCGTCTGTATTATTATTATTGTTATTGTTATTATTATTATTATTATTATTATTATTATTAGGATTATTATTATTATTATTATTATTATTATTATTATTATTATTATTATTAGTATTATTATTATTATTATTATTATTAGTATATTATTATTATTATTATTAATTATTATTATTATCATTATCATTATTATTATTATTATATTATTATTATTATTAATTATTATTATTATTATTATTATTATTATTATTATTATTATATTATTATTATTATTATTATTATTATTTATTATTATTATTATTATTATTATGATTATTATTATTATATTATTATTATTATTATTATTATTATTATTATTAATTATTATTATTATTATTATTATTATTATTATTATTATTATTATTATTATTATTATTATTATTATTATTATTATTATTATTATTATTATTATTATTATTATTATATTATTATTATTATTATTATTATTATTATTATTATTATTATTATTATTATTATTATTATTATTATTATTATTATTATTATTATTATTATTATTATTATTATGTTATATTATATAATAGAATATGCATTACTTGTTTTTCCCCATCAAATGATATTCCAAATGACTGCAATGGCGATCGTTAAACCATTCAGATACTTCGCTTCAGTTCCAACTTAATAAATAAATATTTTTATTTGAGACATTATTTACTCAAATCATAAATTTTTTTGTTGAGTATCATATAACCAGTATGTAATGTGATTAATTTAATGAATTAATTCGTAATACCAAAAAGTGACCAATGAACCAAATTAAATTTGTTGTCCAGAAAATAGAAATGTTGATATTTATCAGTTTATTGATAAAAATGAATAAGGACTGCCTTAGTCGCACTTCAGAATAACTGTTTGCCAAATGAAGCCGATTTGAAAATGCTTAAAATGGACGCGAATTAAATAAGCAGGTAACATAACTTAATCAGACCAGACATCCACTTTACGAACTTCTCGAAAAGTTGAATAATGTCTCAAAGCATTAGAGCTGGTGTTGAAGGATAGCTTTGAAAAGCATTTATCGGTCGCTCGTCATTCAATACAACGGACTAATCAACTGAGACCATTAATTTATGATCTTTGCAAGATGGATGTCCGCACAGATCTCAATGCGGTGCGATTAGAAAATAATTAAATTACTTTGCTACTCAACCAACCTCCTATCACGATCGTACCATTCCACGAAGCTTCATAAACTATGTCCATTATAAGATTGCTGGCGACGCAGGTGCAAAAGTAATTTCCGTTATTCTGGATTTGAAGTTGTGGTCCTTCAGTTTTCCAGCTGCCACCATCGCAAGTCCATTTATAATCAGGAGTTGGCTCTCCGTCGGAAGTACAATTGATTGGACCGTCGGAGTCTTGCGACACACGGTCGGGCTGCACGTTCGTTGGAGGCACTGTAGAACAATAAACGACTTTTCAGCTACGTTACGTTGGATATTCGGAGCGAAAATTGTAATGCACACTGTAAACATGAATGGTTGTTTTCTTAGAGTCATTATAGCTTGCTACTGAAATTCCCGCTTCCACTTCGGAGGTGAACGTGCAAATGTATGTCTCAGGGCCGGATTTGGTCAAACGAATTTTGGCTTCCACCATCAAATCAATCTGACAATCGCGGTTCACTTCGGAGTATCTCCTATATTCTTGGTCCAATGAATCGGTCAGTGCCAAGTGCATTGTTGCCCAGTAGTAATTGCCGGGATTATATGATCCGGAGCAGAAGACTTTAATCATATCTCCAACCATGTTGTATTTTCTCGGATGTGTGGTTAATTCTATGTCCAAGGCCTTGGCTAAACATAAGAAAATTCTTCAAAATATTTACAACTAATTATTATTATGCCGGTAATAATATAATTGTTGCTATGCTGTTAATAAATCCCTTAACTAACATTCTAGAACACGTGTCAAACTCAAGATCAGGGGACCACATCAGGCTGGAGAGATCGGAGTATAATTGCATCCAAACCGAGAACAAATTTTAGGCAGAAATACTTTTTATGGTCGAGATATAAAGTGCTTTAAAATGGCCGAGAGAAAAGTTGGTTCTGAATACAGAGTCTTTCAAAGCCGCTGGGAAGCTGAATGTATGTTTACTAGGGTGCCAATGAAATATATGAGCTATTATATATATATATATATATATGTTCTATATATTATATATATATATTATAAATATATTTAACATTTTAAATTGCTCACCCTCTTCCTTTGTTGTTCCTTTTATGATATGTAATAACTGTGTTAATTTTCAATTAAATATGTTAATATTAAATGGTCGCTCAACGAGGTCAAAATTTTAAAAATTTGAATTTTTCGTAAAACTGAGATTTTTGGTCAAATTGGTATCAACGAAATAAAATGAATTGCTAATTAAGCACTCTCTAACAAATCTTTATATATTAATTATTATTCTTTGATGCTTATGTCAGTAATTAGAACAATTTTTGATCAAAGATCATCATTAACAGTGAACTGGGATGCAAAAGGTTGTTTGTTTTAAAGCCAAAGATACGAATGATCTGCTCATATTCTGTGAGTTAGAAAGCTACGAAAAATGAGTGAAGCTATAGCTAATGTGTAATTAACTCATTATCTGGACGCATGTGGTGTTTAAGTGAAGTTCTATTCTGTTTAGCATTCTCTAAGTCATCCATGGTTGTGGTACTGCAGTCAAAAAAAGAATGGTTTTAATTTAAGAGTTCAGAAACTGTATAAGGTAGAAGAATTGAAGAGGTATCACATGTCAACATCACACGTTTCTGCGCTTATTGAATGTTTATCTTCGATCGCAACCGTTTGATCTGCTGAGCAGTTGAGTTTGACACCACAGTTCAAGAACAACCAAATCCATTTCTTTTATTCGAAACATATCATCATCGCAATGCACGTCACATTAAGTATAATTGAAAATACCTTAAAAGCTTGTGCAGGTTCGAGGAATGTCGGTCGTAATGTGTCGTGTTCGAAACCCAGCCTGCACTGCCACAAGCGCCCTTGGGAAGGATCGATATATAACGGTTACAAGAAGCGCATCTGACGCTATGCACATGAAGCTATATAAATGAAGTAAATTTTAAAAGCTTAATAATGTAATTAACTAACCAAATGCAAGGTAGAAAACTTTTTCACTCCCTTTATGACAGTGGTAGAAGCCTGCTTTAGATTGCGTCAGTCTAAATGTTTCAGATGGGACTTTTTTATAATTAAAAATCCAGCCCTCCCGACAACTTCCTAGAGTGACATCTTCACCGAAGCTCAGTGCAATGACGGGAACAACTTCTGAAAGCAATCAATTTTTGTGTTTGTTAAACGCACATCATTCCGGCTGAAGCGTGACGGCACACTTCCGGAATGGGGTTTTTATTAATGAATAAGAAATGAGATTGAAGAAGTTGAGTCGTGTATTATAAGGTATGACGTCATTTGTATATGACTTCCGATAGAGCATATATTATACCTATAATCCATGTTATCTATATCATCGACATCATCCATATTATTCATATTATACATACCTGCTTCTGATTTATGAAATACAAGAAGAAGAAGAAGAATATCGAGCAACATTTCCTCATTCAAAGATGCAAAAACCATTAGCAGATTTTTACTTCGTAACCGATCCATGCCTCTCCACAAGAAGTCAAAAAAACTCAACAGTGGTTTATTCGAATATCGGAGATGGACATTTGGAAATTAGACAAAATATGTTATGAATTATTTATTTATTTTTGTAATGCTAATTAAATTGAAATGCTAACTTATTAATTAAAGTTATAAGAATTACCAATAAGCAATATAAATATCGTCTAGAAAGAGAGCATAATTATGAATATTATTAAAGAAATAATTATTAAATTCCGCTTATTTCTAATTAATATCATTTTTATCCTATTGTATTTAACAGTTTGTTCAGTTTTTTAACTGGTTTATTACAATTGAGGTTTTGAAAAATAATGTGGTTTGAAAATAATTCTTAAACATTTATTCCTCGAGATAGATAATTTAAGTTATTTAAACTGACTTTAGACTTAGACGCAAGAAAAGGTCATCTCCTCAAGTTATGCTAGGGTTTGCCCAGCCCTTGGAAAAGTCTGAAATAACATCCCCGGCATTTGCATTTACATAGTTTTTATAATTTAAATATTGCGTAATGTTTCCATAGTGTTACCATCAGCGTGAATTGCGCTTGGTGCATTAATGCATGTTCACTCACGTCGAGAAAAAAATTATAGAAACTATTCTACATGACTTAGGAAAAGCCAAATTATACATTCGAATGTGTTTAATTTTGTCTCAAAAGCAACAAATGACGTCAGTAAACAAAATTAAAAACGACTTTTGGACTCCGAGTCTTTAATCCGATGTGACTGCTGCCGAAAAAAAACGTTGAAGAACATTCATCACTCGATTATAAAACACTTGTTTCAAGCATAAACCAAAACTTCATATCATTGCAGCTTATCACGTTCAGTATTCGCAGTATTGAAAGCAAAAACCTACATACCTACAAATATACACACGTACGAATACAAAAATAAATGCCAGCTGATTGAAGCCAACAATTGCGGATTACAAAAATTCCGGTAATATTTTCTAGATATTACTCTGTAATAAATTCAAGCAATAAACTCAAACCACACAAAATTACGATCAAAATGTTACTTGCTTTTCACTTCACATGCTGCACAATTTGTGCGAGGATAACAGTCAGGAATGTGATGCCTTTCGGGATCCTTCTTTCAGCTCCAGCTTAAAAAAGTAGTTTATCATGTTCATAAACTCGCACTTAAAATCTTAAAAACAAAAATTAATCAAAACTGACTAGTTAAGTAAAAATATCAATCAGCTAGTATACACTCTTGAGGAAATCTGTTTTTGATTCAAGTAAAATGGTTACCATACAAAGAGTCTTTTGTAAAAAAACTCCAAAAGCTTTTCCAGAAAGCGGATGCTAAACGCTTTAAGTGCTAACCCATTATTGTGATCGTACCGTTCCACAATCCACCGTAAGCGGTGCCTTTTATGGTATTGTTGGCAGTGCAAATGCAATAATATTCTCCGTAGTCCTGGATTTTAAGCTGATGGCCTTCACTCTGCCAGCCAATTCCCTCACAAGTCCACTTGAATATAGTGGGACTAGGATCCCCATCGGCGGTACAGTTGATCGGCGTGTCAAGTTTTTTAACCTTCAAGTCAGGTCTGACGTTTGTTGGGGCCACTTTTGAACGGTTAAAATATCTTTGGAGTCATAAACATCGGCATTGTTGAATTGAAATTGAATTGTAACACCTTACTGTAAACATAAATGGTCTCGTTCAAAAGTTCGGAGTAGTCTACATTCATCTGCTCTTTCAAGACCTGGAAGTTGAACTTGCAGGCATAAGTTTCCGAGCCAGGTTTAACCAAAGTAATATCTTTGTACGATATGAGTGTACAGTATTGTATCTGACATTCTAAGTATTTTTTAACGATTTCCTCGTTGGAAGAGTCAGTCACCAAAGTATAAGCGTGCCCATGAAGATAAGATCCTGGGTGAAACTCAACGCTGCAATTAACCTTAAGTTTCTCACCGACCATGTAATGTTTTCCAAGTTCATTCGTCACTTTAAACTTGAGAATGTCCGCTGAAAATTTTATAAGACTTTCGCAATAAAGATTATTACTCATGAGATAATAAATTTCAAGCTCCTTCGAAAATAATTTCTTACTGATTGCCAAGGCAAAAAACTTATCGCCATCTGGACACATATAAAAGCCGACGTCTTCTATTTTGAAAATAGTTTCAAGAGATTGTGACAGGTTTTTTGGGTCAGAGCTTTGGAAAACCCATCCTTTCGGACAAGGTTTCAAAATGAGCTTATCATAAGGCTTTAACTTAACTAAGCGAATCAACTCTGTAAAAAAACATTTAATGTCAATTCTGATAAAAACATATATTAATCACATCTTGAATATAAGAGATTACTTTCCGTGGTTTTTTTTTTAACAAATTCATGTTTTTAGGATTAATTTAGAATAAGTTTACAGTATATCAGCTAAAATGTTAAATATTTTATACATAAAATTATACTCCTACCTGTCTCTGCATTATGAAAAAGAATGATAAAAAGTAGCACGAACATTATTATTTCTCGGTTGAAGTTACTGAAGGCCTATGTATTTGCCTACCTATAACTCGTGGTCCTTTTTAGTATCTCATTCATCGTTGAAGTAAACAAGAATCGTACAAAACGGCTCATTCAAATATCAGAGATGGATATTTCAGAATGTAGACAACCATATCTAAATTTCAATTAATGTTTATTAATAAAATTAAATATAAATTAAATATTGTAACATACCGCTAACACCGATGTCCAAATATTTTGAGATCAACAAATATTCGTTAAAGAAATTACTTTACAATCTTCGGTTACTAATATGAATTGTGAATATAAATTAATTCGATAATGCTTTTTCGTCCATGCATGTAACAGATTCACTGTAATTTTTTTACGACGATTACATCGTTACATTATTAATATTATTAATGTCATTTTTCTAAACCGTGAACTTTGGCCGAATGGGTTACGTGTCTGCATACGTGGTGACTGTTTTGACTGTGCCAGAGAGAGACACGCGCGACCCTGCCTCTTGAGAGCGTAGACCACGTCCATGGCAGTGAAGGTCTTTCTCTTGGCATGCTCGATGTAAGTGACTGCATCTCTGATGACGTTTTTGAGGAAGACCTTAAGGACTGGGCCCCTAGTCTCTTCGGCGAGCGGGACGACAAATTTTCGAAACCCAGCAAGCACTGCCACAAGCGCCCTTTGGATGCAGCGCTATATAAATGGTTGGCTATGCAAGTTAACTCATAAGTCTAAATCATCCTAGTTATGCAACGGACTTTAATCAAATAAATAAATAAAAAACAAGTTAGCTCATATGGGTAGCGTGCCTGCGAATGACGGTAAAAGCAACAGTCGTTATGTGTAGTGTTCGCAACCCAGCTTGCACCGCCTCAAATTACCCCTTGGTTCCGGCTCTATACAAATGGTTGAGCGCCCATGACGCGTATGGCGTTATACAAATGAACATTATTATTTTTGTTATTATTATTATTATTATTATTATTATTATTATTATTATTATCATTATTATTATCATTATTATTATTATTATTATTATTATTATTATTATTATTATTATTATTATTATTATTATTATTAATTATTATTATTAGTATTATTATTATTATTATTATTATTATAGTATTATTATTATTATTATTATTATTATTATATTATTATTTATTATTATTATTATTATTATTATTATTATCATTATTATTATCATCATTATTATTATTATTATTATTATTATTATTATTATTATTATTATTATTATTATTATTATTATTATTATTATTATTATTAATTATTATATTATTATTATTATTATTATTATTATTATTATTATTATTATTATTATTATTATTATTATTTACTTACTTACAATAATATTTAAAAGCAAGAGAGTTGTTTTACTTAGTTCTTACTCTTCAAATTTAATTTTAGCTAATCTTAATTTATTATTCTGACCGTACCAAATTCATCAGTTAAAGAAGTTCATTTCATTAGCTCGTTAATTCTATGTTAAACAGCTGTGGATAATGAATAAATAATACTTAATAAATAATTAGTTTAATACTAATCAATTATTAAATAAATGTAACATTAGCATATTCTTTGCAATCCTTTTCCACTTCAAACGCAGCTCCACGCAAGACGATGACGTGTTGTTATTGAATTGCAAACCGGACGATATGATAAGACTCTATTTACTATGCCTGTTCATCGCTCGGAAGGCTGCACCAACTAAAGATGGTTTGATTATTAATAATTAATTAAATATTAAATTCACTTTAATATTTGGTTATATAAGATACATTACTTGGGAGAGGGGTTAAGGCGAGGAGAAAGAGGAGGACGACTCCCTCTAAATCTTGGTGCTCTGATTTGCTCTTGCCCTTTTGATTTTTGGCTGGGAGTGGATGAAAATTATCTCCTCGGGGTGTACGAGGGCTTGAATCCCCATCTCAATCGGAGAAGGTCGAGAAGACGTTTATGACTAAAAGATGCACTACATTATGGTAGAACAGTGCAGCCAGGAGCCCCCATGTTTTGTCAGCTTCTTAAAGAAAAAACATAAACAAAGTTTTAAAACCCGAACGGTCCAAACAAATCTGGGCACTTTTCCTCCCCGTCTCAATCTGTGTTCTTGAGTGCACCAATTATAAAACAAGTTTATAACACGTTTTTTCTTGCAGGTCAGGGTCATTTAATATTAGTCCCCTTATTCACCGAAGTAAACATATATAAACTGTCGCCTTGCTCCAGTTCCTGGCTTAAAGGTTACAAGAAAATTAAGTCGGCTTTCCACACGACGGATACATCGTATGGTCTTTATTATTGTATGGAGCCGCAACAATTTATGTATATAGTAAAATCAGGTTTACTTTCTGCTTATTGAATGCTCCATGAATATTGGTACAGAATTCCACAAAATATTTTTTTTTTGCAGAAAGCGATCTCACTCTTATTGCAAACCCTGAAGGCGGAATAATTGGAGACAAATTAATTCTGACATGTAGCATGACATTAGCCGTCACAGAATATACAGTCAGCTACCTTCTGCAAATCTTGGATTCGTCCGAAATAGAACTGGCAAATAATAAAGCAAAAGTTTCTGCTACTACAACAAAAACTATCGAAGTAAACGTATCTTCGTTTGAATTGTTCGAAACGGGTTACCAGATTGTTTACTGCCAATGCTACCTTGAGATGGAATATGAAGAGGTGCCAGCACGTCATGCTCTATCCACAAATGCCACCATCCAAACTTACAGTGAGTCAGTAAGAGAGGAATGCTAAACTCATTCGATATACTAATAGGATGACAATGTTGTTGTTGTTGTTGCGGTACATCGGCTGAGTTTAGCAATTCATAATTAATACGGCATCGCCATCATTATCATCATCGTCATCGTCATCGTCGTCGTCGTCATCATCATCATCACCACCACCACCATCATCCTCATCATCATCATCCTCATCATCATCATCATCATCATCATCATCATCATCATCATCATCATCATCATCATCATCCATCATCATCATCATCATCATCATCATCATATCATCATCATCATCATCACCACCACCACCACCACCACCACCACCACCAACAACAACAACAACAACAACAACGTCGAACGTTTCGAACAGTTGTTCCAATGAACGTAACCCCGGACAAGACAGAGGTGACATTGGGAGAAACCGTCATTTGCCAGTCCATAGCCGACCCTCCAGCCAAACACACCTGGTCTTGTTTAGGCGGCGAATGGT
This sequence comes from Whitmania pigra, assembly GCA_021613335.1. NCBI lineage: Eukaryota > Metazoa > Annelida > Clitellata > Hirudinida > Haemopidae > Whitmania > Whitmania pigra. Next base: position 260,520 of record JAJTWR010000019.1, on the reverse strand, counting down.
CTTCGAAAGGGGCTCGCTTAACCCCAAATGCTCCTGGGGAACTTAACTGCTCCTGTTCTGCCATCAGCGTTTTACAAGGCGTTTCATATGAAATCACTTGGCATGGTATCATCCGGGTATTAGATGGTTCGTAAATAAAAATAAATGTTTCTTCGTTTTAAGAAATGAGAAGCCAAAATAAATAATAAATAAATATAATTTAAATATATTTGTTTACCGATATTGGATGATACAACTAATCCTCAGTTCTCAGCGTTCTCAAGGACAAGTTCCGTAATTAATTAATAATAATAATAATAATAATAATAATAATAATAATAATAATATTAATAATAATATAATAATAATAATAATAATAATAATAACAAAATATTATCATATCCGCCACGGAACTTTGTTTCAGTTGCAAGTTGTTCATCAACTCGAATACCTCAGCTTTACGTTGCCATCCTTTTCCTAGCAAGCAAGCAATTTTGACAGGACGAGTTTAGAATCAGGTTCAATTCAGTTCAGTTCATTTATCATTGATAAGTAATAAATTAATCAATTAATTAATCAATTAATTAGACATACCGATCCTCTGGTGCCAAATCCAAGAAAATAAAAGGAGATTGGAAAAAATGGTTACATTGTTTGCTGGGATTTTTAAAGATACCAAATAGTTTCGATTATGTTTGCTTTTTCAACTGTTGCTTGTTCGCAATAAATGTTTACAGCTGTTCAAATGGCAACCCGTATTGGCCGTATTGCAATAACATCGAAAACTTTGCAAAACTTAATAGTTTAAATTAATTCGATTAACTCGGTGTTGAAACGGTGGTATGGTCCGATTGGAATGGATAATATAATTATATATATATATATGTATAATATAATACTATGGAAATTGGTAACATTTATATGGGACCTGCACAAGTTAAATTTCAAATCTGGACACTAGTACCTTAATAACAATATTATTAATAGGTATTAATAGTAACTTAATAGTGAGGTTATTAATTAGTATTAATAGTATTTTTGACTCAATAAATATTTTGAAATAAGCGATTTAGTCTAAAAATATTTTTCTGTATCATCACATTAATTGTAAATTAAAATTTATTCATATTAAACCCCAGGCAACAAAATCACAAATATTACTTGTTAAATATGCTACTTGCTTAATTTATAACTTACACTGAAATATTTGTAAATTTTAGAAAATACTTAAAAAGCATTTATTTAGATGATGTTTATAGAAAAAAATGTGGTAAATGTTCACATGCGTTGATGTATGACTTATTTTTAGTAAAATCAACAAGGAGGTAGCTCCGTACAGATCGATTATTCTTGATCTCTTGTCCACGCTAAGCCGTAAATTTGTTCTTGCCTCAACATAGACATTTTAAAACTTAACTTTAACTAGTGAACGGTATCGTGCCAAGACCATTCATAGTTTTTGTTTGAATATTTAGAAATTGTACTCTCTCTTTTTTTTTTCAAGATAATTTGTCTAAGAACTAGTTCTCAGATGAACGATTAAAATAAATCCATTTTCATTGGCTTGTTATCGTTTTCCTTAGAAACATACACGCTGTATTTCGTTCCTCGTGAAGTTTGAAAAACAAACTGATTAGTCAGAATATGTACGGATTGTGATCAAGTTTGGAAATAATGTTACTCTGTTTGTGGCTGTCTTGCGTTTTCTCTTGCAGTCAGAGCAATGGTCTGATTATAAAAAAAAAAAGAGTTCATTTGCAAAATCATTTTAAGAATTACTAATTTTAACCACTACATGCGATCATTCGGAAATGATCAACTCGAGAGATTATTAATAACATTGAGTTATTATTTCCCAGCAATATTTTCTTAAAATTTAATAACAATAATTCTTGCAAATGACCTTCAGCTCTTGAAGGAGAAATGAAGATATGTCCAGATGGAGGAAATGTGACCTTAGAAGGCTGCAACAACCAAACCTGGAGATTTAATAACGTTGCGGTCGAGCCTCTTGTCTACTGTTTTCAAAGCAGTTCTGGATTTTATCATTGCAGAGCGACCAATCAAATAATCTACCTGCTTGTTCACGGTTGGGTTCCATAATAGTTGCCATATTTATCGATGCATTTCCAGAGAAGAGTAGTTAATAATTTATTGCTCATCCTTGTTATCGATTTAATTTTCTAATAACACATAATTACATTGGAATCAGCTACTTGTACTAAACTGAACTGAAATATGATATTTCAGGTAAGCAAGGATTGCAATTTACCTATGATTCCGTTCCTAAGAAGTACAAATTAGTAGGAGAAGCTGTCAATCTGACATGTCGAGTGGATATTCTTGGCGCCAAAACAGCTAAAACAAAGTCCACTGTCACGATAACGCACTCATCAGGCACCGATTTGTGCACAAAAAGCATCGATATAGGAAAAAGCTCTGAATATAATCAAGTCACTGGTAAATATGAAGATTTAAAAAAAAACGGTACTGAAATGTTTTATTGCCACTGGAAAGTCTCCGTTAAAGAAGGGCCTTGGAATTCAGAAGGCACGGACGTCACAAATTTGACGATTCGAGTCTATTGTACGTTATTCTCGTTTCAAATTTCCAGCATTCCAAGCGCACTTGATAGTCGGCCGATGATGTAAATTCAACAGTGCCACCGAAAAACGTGAAGCCCGATAAAGTCCGAGTAGAGGTAAACCAGGCTGTAAATTGTACATCCTCCGCATCTGATCCCAGCCCGGTCTACGCGTGGACGTGTTTTGACAACGTAACCTGGAGAGGGAACGCAGGCACGCTTACCATCTCCACCGCCGGCACGTACCTGTGCGCATGCTCTGCCACGGTCGACATAGAAGGTGACGTATATTCAGATGGGTGGAACGGTAGCATCGTGGTAACAGGTTGTTGAACACTGAATGATCGTATTTGCGGCTGTAATTTTGAGAATAGGCGTTTAATTAATTATTTCAAGATATTAATTATTGAATACAATACGTTCGATCTTAACTGTCTCTTTTAACAATAAATAAATAAATTTAAAATATTAATAATAAGTAATCTAAAGCAAAAACACTGACTGTTTTTTTTTCTTTGAATTGTAATCCTATCCTAACACATCAAGTATTTTGTCTCTATTTTTAAGTGAATGTTCAGAATGCCTGCCTTAAGCGAGCTAAACATTCAATACGGGAACTAATTGCGATGCTTAATTATGAATCCGCATTTCAATATGATTTAAATAATTTCTTAAAAAGTTGTTGGTGGTTCTGAAATGAAGTTTCTCAACGGGGCCACAGTCATCGCTGCTGTGATGATGCATTTCGGATATTGAGAAAGATTTTGAAAGCTTGTGATTCATCTTCGTGTAACGACTGTAAGTGAATGTTAGTAAAACAAGTAAGCACATGTCTCTAAGCTTTAAATTTGTCTTTACATAGCTTTCAACATTGGATCCAAAACGTGGAATTCTGGTTTGTTTTTCGACATCAACAATTTGCATGTCGTTTAGGATTTTATTACCAATGGTTTGAAGAGGTTTTTCCAACGAAAATTAAAATACTTAATAATTTTTTGTCTTCGTGTGAAGCTATTTTTTGCGACATTTCGAAACATCGATTTCTTGTAATACTTGTACACTGTATAATAGTTACACCAGGATATTAAATGTAAATAAATTGGCATCGATGAATAGGTCATCTATCGTATTATCCAATTTTCATTCTCGACCTCAATCTTTTCGATAGTAACGTATGGATTACTTTGTTCTTGTAATCTTTGTTCATTACATCCTCATGCAATTTACATTGTTCAATAAAAACGGACAAAAATTCATGCTTATTTGACATTTATTTGCCAAAGAAATCAAGATAAAATCAATGTAATTAAAATTATTTGAAAATCCCACACAACGATAATGATAATGATAATGATAATGATAATGATAATGATAATGATAATGATAATGATAATGATAATGATAATGATAATGATAATGATAATGATAATTGATAATGATAATGATAATGATAATGATAATGATAATGATAATGATAATGATAATGATAATGATAATGATAATGATAATGATACTGATACTGATACTGATACTGATACTGATACTGATACTGATACTGATACTGATACTGATACTGATACTGATGATGATGATGATGATGATGATGATGATGATGATGATGATGATGATGATGATGATGATGATGATTGATGATGATGATGTGATGATGATGATGATGATGATGATGATGATGATGATGATGATGATGATGATGATGATGATGATGATGATGATGATGATGATGATGATGATGATGATGATGATGATGATGATGATGACGACGACGACGACGATGATGATGGTGACGATGATGATGATGATGATGATGATGATGATGATGATGATGATGATGATGATGATGATGATGATGATGATGATTGATGATGATGATGATGATGATGATGATGATGATGATGATGATGATGATGATGATGACGATGACGATGACGATGACGACGATAGTATTAATACAATTTGTAATACTGAATAAGAATGCGGTTGAGTTGAATTAATAAAATAATAATAATAAAATTCGTTAATTTATTTTTAAATCTTAAGGTGAGAATATTTTAGTTACATTTACATGATTACGACTGAGCATTATAGATGTTCTACGATTTCTCAAAGATGGTGAAATTCATTTCAGTCATTGTTGTTGTCATATTACATTTTGGAGAATTACCAAGTAAGCTTTAGAAAGCCACCTTTTAAGCATTTGCTTGATTTTAATGTGATTTTGAACTGGGTTTTCACAGCATTCATTTCGGATGGAAAATTTTGAAATTATAAATTGTATCCTAACGAAATGGCCCAGAATTTAAATATCATATTTATTGCAGTAACTTAGAGGTTTTGTAAAGAAATAAAATATTTAACAACCGTTTCATGTGATTGAGTATTTCCACCGAAAGCCAAAGAAATGAAATAAAATTATATTAAATAAAACCACGAACCTGATGATACCTTAGGTAACAAAAAAAATCTATGATTATGATAACTTGTTATTAATCTAAACATGTATGAATTAATAATATCTGTTAGGTAGCATTGACAAGTGAGCGTTTAACTAAACCATGATTTTCGTAGATTTTAATATTTGTCATTAGTTAAATTTTGGCTTTTGAAGTTGGATTTGCTGTTATTAACAAAAATAAATTTAAAAAAACAATAAATCAACGAATCAGCCATCCCCATAATAAAAACAGACGTTGGTCGTTATTGCATTCTTAGTTAGCAACGTCGTCTGAATTGACCTTGTTTCATTCAATGAGTTATTTGCTTCAAATTATTTCAAATAATTTCATAAAAAATAGCGGAAATGTTTCTCCAAATATTTCTTTGTTCTCTGCTGTGTTTGAGGCCTTGCCCGGTACAATCGTCTGAAAGTGAATTGATTAATTCGTATTAATTAATTAATTAATTAATTATTCTAGTCAGTTATTAAGCAACCAGTTGATTTAACCTAAATATATTGCAACAGTTTTTAATATAATAATAATATTTTTATTTATAAAGCTTCATAAGCCAAGTCAAGGATAATTTAATGTTTGAACAGTGATAAGTTAATAAGTTAACATTAATAAGCTATTAAGATAGCATTAATCAGTTATTGTTTTAACTCTCAATTCTTTCAAAAAATTACATATTATGCTTCTTCAAAGCAACGATAATGGATTAGTATTTCCAGAAAGTGCTTAATTACTTGTGTGTTTTTTTGAAACTGAAAGCGTCCATGATGTAGATGCGAAGCAAACTAATGGATCATCGCACTTAATTTACAATAAAACAGCAAAATTAAAAAAAAATCTAATTTTTCTAATTATTTAGTTAATCAACAAAATAATGTTTATTAATAAACTGTCCTTTGTAATTAGTAAAGAACAAAACTTTTTTGGCGGTAAAAAATTATGCAAGCGTCCGGCTAGGAGAATGTCCTTCTAAGTGGAAATATAACAACAAGGATTCAGAGAACCTAATTAGTGCAACCCAGAGCTTCATAGGCTTTTATCACTGCACGGACAATGAACACTTAGTTTTTGTCCAGGCTCGGGGTTAGTATTTGTTGTAATTTGTAGTTTTTGTATCATTGTATTCATTGGATATTAATTTATTAGAGAGAAGTCTTGAGGATGTGAAAGTATAATTTATTTAACAAACGTTTCTTAGACATATGACAAATATAATAATAAATAATTAATTAGACTAATTAATTAACTCTAGTTATTATAATTCCACAACACTAGTAATCTATCATTTTATTTTGACTTTAATATTTATTTTAAAATAAATTTAAACTGATATTTTAGATGACATCGTATTTAGTCAAGCAGAACCTTCTAAAGTATGGTATATGAATGGAGACACTATCACATTTAACTGCAAGACAAAGACCTATATGGGCGACGGTGCAGAATACTCTGTTAAGATGGAAATTACAGATCCATCCGGTACTAAGTTGAAATCTATCGATTTCACGGATTCAGTTAAAGACCAAAAAGAATTTAATTTAACACATGACCATATATTTGTTGGTTACGGTGTTCAAATGTTTTTCTGCTCAATGCATTATTACGCAGAGAAGGGACAATGGAAAATAACTCATAACGAATTCAAGACATTGAATGTAACAATTTATCGTAAGTCTTTCAAATCTTCTTCTTGATGTACTAAAATGTTCAACAATACATCACGAAAAACCAGAGCCTCCGAAAAACGTCAGACCTAACACGTTGAGCGTAGAATTGGGCAAAGATGTCATATGTTTGTCAGAAGGCTATCCCCATCCTGAGTACAAATGGGTTTGTCAGGGTGATGGCTGGACCACCAATAAGGAGAATCTAACTGTCAACGCTGGGTCACTCACTTGCACTTGCAATGCCAGAGTGATGATAAATGATAAACCCCACGAAGGATTATGGAATGGAACTATTCGCGGAACAGGAGGTAACGACCATTTTACAATTCATTGGCAATTTATGGTTATTAGCAATCTCTTATTAAATATAAAAAAACTTTTAAATTTTCTCAAAAGGTGGAACTAAAATATTCCTAACCGGCATCCTGATCATAGCCACTGCCTTTGCACACTTGCCAGATGCATAAGAAAGCGAGTGATTTTATCTTGTACAAATATATATATATATATAGAAATATATTACACGTACACATGTAACCCTGTACAGAAAATTTTGCTAATTTTAAAGTCTGCATGTTGTAGTTGGCAAATGATTTACTAATAAATAACATTTTCCTAGGTTCCTTCCACAGTTTTCGCATCGGATTAACAGCTTTCTAAAGCTAACTTAGCATTTGTTTTAACTGGCTTTGATTGTCAGAAGAATTAATTAATAAATGTTGTGAACAATTACATCTATGTACAATAAGAATAATTTAAATTTAAATGAAGATATTTAAAAGAGGCTATTATAAGACGATATTTAAATGAAAAAATTTAATCTACGTTTAAAATTGTGTTTCTCCGTCATGAGTGCGCACCACCTTCGATGCAACAAAAAAAAAACAGCTTTAAAAAAAGTAAACAAACATTTACAGAAAAAAAAGCGAAAGCAATTAAATTCAAATAAATTCAAAACCCAAATGGCCAGCCTTAAGTAAGAACACGCTTCCGCTGCCGGACTGACCCTGAAAGTAGTTATATACAAAATCATAAGCTATACACTTATATAAATAAATAAATAAATATTGTTTGTACGACATTTAGATTAGTAAATAAAGTAATTTGAAAGGGCATGTATTTAACTGAGTTAGATAGATGAAGGCATGGAGGAGTAAAGTCTTGAGTCATAAAATTGAATTGAGAATAATTTAACTGTAGATTTGGAAAAAGACGAAGAAGAAAATTATTTAAATAATAATTTGTTTCCTGGCAAATCGGCGTGGTGCCGCCATTCAACCAATGGGAGAGTTTCCAGCATGAGTCTCCTGGCAAGTTGGGGA
>JAJTWR010000019.1:242500-247500 GCA_021613335.1 Whitmania pigra | reverse complement strand
CCCATCAAATTTACTGAAGTAAAAGCTAATAGGACATCGTGGATGACCGGAGAAAATGCCACATTTTATTGCTACAGTCAGACCCACATGGGTTCAGGATCAAGTTACTTGATTAGAATGAAAATTATAGATCCATCCGGAGTTCAGTTGCAAGATTGCTTTGTCGAGGATAGTTCTAGAGACCAAAGAGAATTTAAAATAACACGTGACCATACATTGGTTGGTTACGGTATTCAAGTATTTTTCTGCTCAATGCATTATTTAGCGGAACAGGGAGCTACATGGAGCATATCACATTACGAATTCAAGACATTAAATCTGACAGTTTATCGTAAGTCTTTTAAATCTTCTTCTTGATGTATTAAAATTTTCAACAATACCCCATGAAAAACCAGAGCCTCCGATAAACGTAAAACCCGACATATTGAGCGTGCCAGTGGGCAAAGATGTCATGTGTACATCAGAAGGCTATCCTAATCCTGATTACAAATGGGTTTGTCAAGGTGATGGTTGGACCACCAATGGAGAGAATCTAACAGTCCATGCTGCATCACTCACTTGCACTTGCAATGCCAGAGTGATGATAAATGGTAAACTCCACGAAGGATCATGGAATGGAACTATTCGCGGAACAGGAGGTTACGACCATTTTACAATTCATTGGCAATTATGGTTATTAGCAATCTGTTATTAAATATAAAAAAACTTTTAAATTTTCTCAAAAGGTGGAACTAAAATATTCCTAACCGGCATCCTGATCATAGCCACTGCCTGTGCACACTTGCCAGATGCATAAGCGAGTGATTTTATCTTGTACAAATATATATATATATATATATATTATATTTTATATATATATAAATTATGTATATTATATATATTTATATTATTACACGTACACAGAAAATTTTGGGAATTTAAAAGTCTGCATGTTGTGGTTGCAAATGATTTACTAATAAATAACATTTTCCTAGGTTCCTTCCACAGTTTTAGCATCGGATTAACAGCTTTCTAAAGCTAACTTAGCATTTGTTTTGATTGGCTTTGATTGTTAGAGGAAAGAATTAATAAATGTTGTGAACAATCACATCTATGTACAATAAGAATAATTTAAATTTAAATGAAGATATTTAAAATAGGTTATTATAAGACGATATTTTAAAGAAAATATTTCAAAGGAGATATATAAATGAAAACAAAATTAATCTACGTTTAAAATTGTGTTTCTCCTTCGTGAATGCGACGCAACAAAAAAAAACAGCTTTAAAAAAAGATGGAAAAATACAACTTCTGCCAAGCCTTTGAAATTTAAATGCCATTTAGTAAACAAGCCTGTCAAAAACAGTCAATAATAGTTGTCGGTGCTAAAACGTTGAGTCGATGGTACTGCGAGAAAACACAAAAGACGAGAATGTTCTCAGCTTCCGACCTCAGTTCACGCATGGATGAACGCGAAGCAAACGATCGAGCCAAGATAGTATATGATACCTTAGGTTAAAAAAAGAAGATATATGATTATCATAACTTGTTATTAATCTAAACTTGCATGAATTAATAAGGTCTATTGGATAGCATTCAGGGACTTACCGAAGGCAAAATAGTGGGGGGCATGAAGGAAAGTTTTTCCCAACTCCAAAAATTCTTTTAAAATATTAAACATATCGGAAATGATCGTACTGGCACGGCAACAATGTTCAACTGCGGTTTTTGTTCTGTGTGCTTGACAAGGAGCATGTGACACAAAATGGCCGACCAACTCAGATGCTTTCTGTTGAGCTCCTTTAAACTTACCCGACATTGAAGCAGCAAAATCATACGATTGAAAAGAAAGATTGTCAGTATCAACGGCATTGCTTTGCAAGCAATACTCTTTCCTATTCCAGCGCCAGTATCGTCAGTTATTTCGGGTATTTGCAAGAGTCTTTCATTTGCAATTCCTTCCTGATTTACGAAACCGATTACAATAGTCAACATGTCTTTCCTCGAACTATCTCGTGTTGAATCCGCCATCACAGTAGAACTGATTGTCAGAAATTTCTATAATGATTTTACTTTTGAGAGTGTTCGCAATTAATTAAACAAATTCATTTTGCGATCTATGGCTCAGATATGAAACATGATAGGGTCTCAGCTTAACGTCTTCAAACCACCCTTTTAAAACAGGATTATAACTAGCCATAAGATGTACTATTTGCTGGTAATTACTGCGGAATCGTAATAACAACTTGTCAAATAGATTTATTAACCTATAGTAATACCTGTTGTTATTACCAATTAAGCGTTTATTATAACACGTATTAGAAACTCAATCTTTCAAATAACCGTCAACAAATTATGAAAGTAAATCACCAAGACAACGAAATATTCAACCAATGGCGAATTTAATCTAATACCAAGAGAGATGGGCGGACATTATTTCATTTTAAATATTTGTTGTAACTATAAACCCTAAACCTTGTAGGAATTATTATAATATGCATTTAAATTTTATATCCTGATTTTCCCAACTTATTTCAGTCTGTTCCAAGTGGGGGGCAAGAGGGGGCAGCTTGGCCATCCTCAAGGGGCGTCCCTGATAGCATTGACAAGCGAGCGTTTAACCAATTTTTGTAGATTTTAATATTTGTCATTAGTTAAATTGTCATGGTTGAGTCTGGCAGACAACCAGACATCTCTCCTAGATTTGTTATTAATTGATTGATTTGTGGCTCACGAGTGCATTTCATTAGATATCGATTATTTGTTTAAGCTTGTTTGTTTGAGTGGTTATTATACAGGTCTTCTTAACCACTGTAAATAATTGTTATGTTAAGTTATGTTATGTTATGATAAGCTAGCCAATGTTATTCTTAAACTCCAGGTGAAGGTAAATTAAAATAATGATTATTATTTTTAGGACAACTAGTTTAAACAACTGGTAGGCGTGTATTGACCTTTTTTCGTAAATTTTGATTGGATGATATTTTAGTAGAATTTGTTAGAATCGGCTGATATTTTCATAGAATTTGTTAGGATTGTCTGTTATTTTGGTAGATTTTGTTAGAATTGCTAATCCGATTCAACGTGTATAAATATTGGCTCGATGAGAGCTGTCTTATGGGTAATTAGAGACGGTTTCCTGCGGTTTTTAGTCTAAGATTTAGTTTGTAAATAACGATTTAGTTCAAATTCCTTGTGTCTGGTGAAGAACTTGGTATTGGTGGTGGCAGCGGTAGTACCTGTTACGGGCTTCGAGTGAAGAACGTGACATAAATTTTGGCTTTTTAAGTTAAATTTGCTATTTGTATTAAAATAAATAAATTTAAAAACAATAATATCTACGAATCAGCCATCTCCAAAATAAAAGCAGACGTTGGTTGTTATGTGATTTCCTTCTTAATTTGCGACGTCGTCTAAATTGACTTTTTCATTCAATGAATTATTTGATTCAATGAATTATTTCAAATAATTTCATAAAAAATAACGGAAATGTTTCTCCAAGTATTTCTTTGTTCTCTTTTGTGTTTGAGGCCTTGCCTGCTACAATCTGAAAATGGTCTGAAAGTGAATTGATTAATTCTTCTTAATTAATTAATTATTCATTTATTCTAGTCAGTTTTATTCAGAAAAAATGATGTAACCAATTAACATAACCTAAATATGATGCAACAGTTTTTAATATAATAATAATTATAATAATTATAATATTAATAATAGTAATAATCGTTGGGCGATATCGAAAGGTAAATACGGCTCCGAAAGCTTGATTCGATTTTTCACAAACGGCAGTGCTAAATTGATCGTAGTAATTTAAAATTACGTTCATTATGTTAGAATTTAGATTAATTTCGGTTGATTTCTGAGCGACTGTCTTGAGTTATGTCTAAATCAGTTTCATTGGAAAATTTTGAGATTATTCTCTTTAGAGTTCTTGAGAGGAATAATGAAAACATACAATGTTGCAAATGTTGGAAACTTCAATGAAACAGACACATTGAAAACTTGTATGGAGTAAGTTATGTGGGGTTTTGCAGAGTCAATGGCTAATCTTGTTTCAGGGTTTAACGGCATGTTGACCGTTGTCACGAAACAATTTTCTAAAACCATGGACAAGTTTGGCATGGTTGTTCAAGCCAAGATTGACACTCTAGAAAACAAAATCTTTGAGACGGATAGATTAAGTGTGGAAAAAACCCAACAGTGGCAATTTCCAGAACCTTCTGGTCATTGGAACAAGAAAAGGAAAAAAAATTCCCCCCCGAAGAAATGGTAAACAGTCGGATAGGGAACTCCGGAAGACATGATATCTCAGTTTCATTTTGCCAGAAGTCTCTTAGTTATCCAAGTTTTATTTACCAAAGTTTAATTTCCTGGACCCTACTGTTCCTTCAGTTTCTGCGAATATAAAAGAATTATTCATTCCTTCCGGTTTAAAGTAGTTATAGTGTCTCAAACTTGCACTTACGAATATTAGGAGCATTAACAATAAGTACACCGAGATCTATTTATTGCTCCATAATGTCACCCCAAACATTTTTTGTGTGACTGAAACATGGCTCTCAAATGACGTACCAAGCAGCCTTTTTCTACCTAGTGGTGTTAAACCGCCGTCCGATGGGATAGACGTTCAAAATAAGAAGGAGTTGCTTTGATCATCAAAAACATTAAAATATCATCAAGTCCAAGTACTTTCGGATTATTCCCACATTGAAATCGTTTGTGTAGACTCAAGAATTGGCTCTCAAAACCACCTCTTTATTGGCTGCTATCGGAGTGGAGGATTCGATTTGGCTGCTGAACAATATGCTACAGACAGCATGAAATGCTTGAGGCATCTCTGTTTAGGCGATCACAGGCTGTCTTATGGATACCTTTCACTATTCTGAGCTCAATTTACTGAGCTGGGAATTTACATTGGCTCTTAATAAATCTATCTGCAGTATATTTCTGGAGTTCTTCAACGACCTCCAAAATTCATCAATTTGTCAACTTTCCAACGCGAAATAACAACATTCTCGACC
>JAJTWR010000019.1:167500-237500 GCA_021613335.1 Whitmania pigra | reverse complement strand
GAGAAAATTAATCACATTTTTTTTTAATGTGCCTTCTAATATAATGTTGGCCATACTCCGACAAAAGTGGGTCATACAAATGAACCTTCATTTCCTGATCTGGAGTTTAAATCAATAGTTCATTTCCAGAAAACAGAATAGTTCACCAAATTGCTGACCGCACTTGGTAACTTGGGAGGATAGTTTACACTTTACCATAGAGACGGCAATTACACATTACCTTAAAGTTTACAATGATTAATTAAATCGCAATTGAATATTTATTAAATTTTTAGGGCTTCAGAATGACAAGACTTAAAATAATAAAATCTGCTTTTTCAGAAAAATTAGAAATGATTCAAATATGCTTATAAAAAGGCACAGGAATATAAGGGATTGCAGTGATGCTTATTCATAAGACGAGCTACGAATTAAGCAAATATTGTAACTCAAGTAATAACACTAAAAAAAATAATAAAAGAAAAACTTAGCTCATCAAAGAATCCGGAACATTCAAAAATTACGAATTAGGATCTAATACATTAAATCTTTACACATGTAAACACCAGCAGTCGACCTGCCAGACAGACGCAGAGAAGATGGAGGATCCAAACGGCTTATTAATTCATATTGTCGTTTGGGCGTGGCAGTAGGGATGTGCTGTAATACGACTCCGTCCTCGCATTTTTTTCATGAATTTGATTCCACTAGCAGCAGGAATTTATGCACATGGTGACTAGATCATAAATGATATTACTAATTATAATTTCTTTACGTTTGAGAAAAATATTTAGCCATTGACAACGCCAAGAATTCTCAGTCGAATAACCGTTAAGTAAACTGAAATCAAATTTTAAAACTATTTTATTTATAACTTGAAGGCATTCCTAACGTAATAGAAATGAAAGATAAACAAATGAAAGACTCCTTAAATCCATTAATGAAAACCATAAACCAAAGAAATGATCTTTTTTGAAGGCAAAGCATTGTTGTAAAGTTTGCATAAATCGTTCAGTACATGATTGAAACGCGAAAAATCGTCAGAGTTGGATGTTCTTCACTATCAGTTATCACTTCTTCATCGCCTTCAAGAACTCTAAATAAACGAGAAATATATACAGTTACGAAATTGGCATCAATCGAATAGTTATCATCAGACATAAAATTTAAATAATTATACGCAGGGTAGACGCGATATAATTTCTATGTTCGAATAGTCGCGGCTAAACTGTAAAAAAAAAAAATCAATCTAAACGCGTTAAAAAGTTACCCATTCAATTATCAACATCCCTAGTTAGCAATAAAATAGAAATCTAAAAAGAACAACCCTCGTAGTCAAGCTGTCCGTCGCCATTAAGATCGAGCTCTCGTATTAATTCATTAATTTCGCTGTCCGATATTATCTCTTCAAAGGCTTTCAGGACGCTTTTGAGTTCATCTGAACTTATTTTACCTGATTTGTCTTTATCTATGAGCTGAAAATGCATCAACAACATTTAGGAAGCCATTACAAAAATATTTCCGAGAAGCGAGCTATGAATTCAATCGATCTCGGGTTGTTGTCGTCTGCCAGCGTTTAAAAGTTGACGTGATAGCAATTATTGCTAACGTATGTTAGCTTTGAGAATATTAAAAGCAATTGTTGTTATTATTTTTTCAAACAAGTTATACTAATAATTAAATCCTTAAAATTAAATTATGAATTGTAATAAATAACTAAATAAATAATGAACCGAATGGACATCTACCTTAAATGCCTCCCTGATTACTTCAGTCTCGTCAGCCTCGGCATTTGCTGATATAACTTCAACGAATTCTTCAAAGTTTATGAGACCATCGCCTGAATGAAATGAGCAGATAAATATTGTGAAAAATAAACAAATAGATGCAAAATGTGAACTAAATGATCAAGAGAATCAGAATGACAGAGAAAAACCTGACTTGATATATCGTATCTATAAATTGTCCAGGTTATGGATTGGTTGGCGTTCGATAAATGAGTCATTATTTTCGCCGTTTCACCCATCTGTTCTCATCGGTCGTACACGTTTATTCATTCATTCACTCATTCATTCATTCAACCATTGTCTCACTCAGTCATTCAGTCACGAGAAAAGTCATGAATGGTAAAGTTGTAACAATGTCATAGACACCGAGTTGATAGTTATTCGCATTCTGTAGAACTTAATAATAACAACAACAACAATAATAATAATAATAATGATAATAATATCTTATTACTAATATCTTAGGAATGCACACTTCAGCCTGCTATTACAGGTTAATGAGGATGACGATGATGATGATGATGATTGATGATGATGATGATGATGATGATGATGATGATGATGATGATGATGATGATGATGATGATGATGATGATGATGATTGATGATGATGATGATGATGATGATGATGATGATGATGATGATGATGATGATGATGATGATGATGATGATGATGATGATGATGATGATGATGATGATGATGATGATGATGATGATGATGATGATTGATGATGATGATGATGATGATTGATGATGATGATGATGATGATGATGATGATGATGATGATGATGATGATGATGATGATGATGGTGATGGTGATGGTGATGGTGATGGTGATGATGATGATGACGATGACGATGACGATGACGATGACGATGACGATGATGATGATGATGATGATGATGATGATGATGATGATGATGATGATGATGATGATGATGATGATGCTGATGCTGATGATGATGATGATGATGCTGCTGCTGCTGCTGATGATGATGATGATGATGCTGATGATGATGATGATGATGATGATGATGATGATGATGATGATGATGATGATGATGATGATGATGATGATGATGATGATGATGACGATGACGATGACGACGATGATGATGATGATGTGATGATGATGATGACGAACAGTGAGTCTACACCATGTCGATAATAATTTCCAAAATACAAATAAATATTTAATTTAAAATTCAACCGATCATAAAGTAATGATAACCTTTAACCTTCGTAAAAGAAATTACACTGCAATTTATTATTTAATAAATAATAATAAACTGCTCGTAATTTTGATCACGTCCGACCAGCCGTAACAAATGCATGGTCTTTCCAATGATCATCATCATCATCATCATCATCATCATCATCATCATCATCATCATCATCATCATCATCATCATTTCGGCATCCAGTAATCAGTATGCAATATGTTCCGCCAGATGGCAGGTGGTCACATCGCTTGACGATAATAGGGACGTTGTGAGTTTTTTGTCTCTCCAACCCACTCACTCTGTCCAAGATTTGCAATCAGAGTAATTGAGAATTGACAATTGAGAAACAAAACAAAAGTTAAGAACTTAGTTTTGTTTTTATGCTTTTTTTGGTTTCATTATTTTACATCCCTGTACATCATATCACCGGATTATGGTAGCAAGACACTGAAATGATGATGATGATGATGATGATTGATGATGATGATGATTTTGCTGCTGCTACTGATGCTGATGATGATGATGATGTTGATGGTGACGCTGATGACATCACGACATCACGTGTCATTACCATCGTTGTCAGCATTGCTCATAATTCTCTTGATTTCCGTCGGGCTTGTGTCCTGACCCAGTTTCGTCATGAGTTGGGTCAGTTCATTCTCATCTATTGTGCCGTTCCTGTCCACGTCAAACATGTTGAACGTTTCCTTGAGGTCTGTTCGACAGTAGTGATGATGATGATGATGGATGATGATGATGATGATGATGATTGATGATGATGATGATGATGATGATGATGGATGATGATGATGATGATGATGATGATGATGATGATGATGATGATGATGATGATATGATGATGATGATGATGATGATGATGATGATGATGATGATGATGATGATGATGATGATGATTATAATTATGATGAAGACGATGACAACGATGATGTCAATGACGATGAAGGAAGCCAAATACTTACCCTGAAGTTGTTCTTTGGTGTATTTTTTAAACGCCTGAAATCATCAGAAATAAATGTTTAATAATGAATTATTAATAGTGATAATATTTTTAATATCTGATAATTAAATCGATGATGCAAATTACTAATTAATTATAATATAATTATAATTTATGTATGCTTTTTTTTTCAAACATCAATACTACGAGCTGTTCGATAAGCGACCTCGTGGAAGAATGTGTGAATGAATGAATGAACGAACGAACGAACGAATGAATGAATGAACGAATGAACGAGTGAATGAACGAATGAACGAGTGAATGAACGAATGAACGAGTGAATGAACGAATGAACGAGTGAATGAACGAATGAACGAATGAATAAATGAGTGTATGAATGAGTTAATGGGCGAAGAAAGTTGTTAACAATTGCCAACGTTCACAACAGGCTATCTAGCCTTCTGTTAGTTCTTCGCATTAGAAGAAACAAACTCGGACACGCATGAACGGGCCTGGATTTGGCTAGAATTGATTGTCTGATGCCGGTTTAAAGGTTCTAACTAGAGTAAAGGTTAGGGCTAAGTTAAGTTTAAAGTTATTTTTAGATTAGCCTCAGGTCAATGGTAAGGTCAGTAATGGTAGCCCTGGGGTAGGGGCTCTATATAAATGGTAGGTCGATTAAGTGCCTTCACATCCTGTTGGGATACGTAAGGCACTCAAAAAATTGGCTAAATAAATAAATAAATAAAAATAAAAAGTAATGGAATCAGAGTTGAAAGACTTATTGAATGTAACGGTTTTCAATTTTTAATTTTCATTTACAACCTGGGAAGTAAGTTTAAGAGAGTAACATCTAAACGTGACAATAATGCATTACATCATTAGTTAATAATAATAATTTCAGTTTCGGTAAAGTCGGACGTAATTCCAAATAAATAATAGCAGTTATAATTGTTGTTGTTGTTATTATTATTATTATTATTATTATTATTATTATTATTATTATTTAATATTTTTATTATTATTATTATTATTATTATTATTATTATTATTATTATTATTATTATTATTATTATTATTATTATTATTATTATTATTATTATATTATTATTATTATTATTATTTAATATTTAATATTTAATATTTTTATTGCCTTCGAGATCGAAGAACTGAGAAAAGGGAGACTACAAAAGAATGGAATTTCAAGGAGACTTTTTGAATGTCAACCTTTCCAATGGAATGACTTCAATGCTTCAGTATAACGATAATGACGTTTCCTCCAAGCGTATAATAACAGATTCCCAGTAATTTGTTTACGACGATTACATTGTTATATTATTAATATTATTAATGTCTTGTTTTTTACTTATTTACAATAATTTTGTTTAAAAACAAGAGAGATGCGTTTATATTTATATATTTATATGAGTTATTTAGTTTATAATCTTCGATTTTAATTTTAGCTAATCTTAAGTTATTATTCCGACCGTATCAAATTCAGCAACTAAAGTTGTTGTTTATTTTTTTTTTTAGAAAATTTAAAATGATTATAATTTTATTAAAGTATTTTATTAAATATTTCCTCTCCGAGCATATTCGTGACAATGTCATCCTCGATTTCATTAGCCCGTTAATTCTATGTTGAACAGCCATGAATAATGAATGAATAATTAGTTTAATACTAATCAATTAATAAATAAATGTAACACTAGCACATATCCTTTACAATCCTTTTCAACTTCAAACCTACGTAAGACGATTGATGACGCGTTGTTATTGAATTGCAAACCGAACGATATGATAAGACTCTACTTACTGTGCCTGCTCAACGCTCGTAATGTCGAAGGCGCTCTAGGTTTGATTATCAATATTTCGTTTATTTTAATATTCGGTTATATAAGAACGTTCACTGAAGAGACATTATTAGGGGTGTGCGCCCTTATGGCCTAACGGTTAAGCCAGCGCCTCTCACGATGGCAGGGCGGATTCGAACCCCGCTGAACCCGGAGCACCGTTCTAATCATCTAGATATGCAATGGACGTTAATAAACAAAAAATATCATTTGGGGGGTTAAGGAGAGGAGAAAGAGGAGGACGACTCCCTCTAAACCTTGGTGCTCTGATTTGCTCTTGCCCTTTTGATTTGTGGCTGGGAGTGGATGAAAATTATCTCCTCGGGGTGTACGAGGGCTTGAATCCCCCTCTCAATCGGAGAAGGTCGAGAAGACGTTTATGACTAAAAGATGCACTACATTATGGTAGAACAGTGCAGCCAGGAGCCCGCATGTTTTGTCAGCTTCTTAAAGGAAAAACATAAACAAAGTTTTTTTAAAACCCGAACGGTCCAAACAAATCTGGGCACTTTTCCTCCCCGTCTCAATTAAACTGAGTGCAAACAATTATAAAACAAGTTAATAACATGCTTTTTCTTGCAGTTCATGGTTATTTATTGATAATTCCCTTATTCACCGAAGTGGACATAAATTCAATTAGAACAACCTCAGACTGCCACAAGGACTGGCTTAAAGATTATAAGAAAGCAAAGATGATTTTCCACACGACAGAAAAATCGTATGGTTTTTATTATTGCTATTATCCGGAACAATTTATGTATATAGCAAAATCAGGTTTACTTTCTGTTTATTGAATGCTCCGTGAATATTGCTACAGAATTCCACAAAATATTTTTTTTTGCAGAAAACGATCTCACTCTTATTGCAAACCCTGAAGGCGGAGTAGTTTCAGAGAGATTAAAACTGACATGTAGTATAATGGTTACCAACACAGAGTATAAAATAGAATACACTCTGCGAATCTTGAATCCGCATAAAAAAAAACTGGCAGAAAAGAGTGATATACTTCCTATTTTTGTAACACGAAAAATCGAAGTAGGAAGTTGGTATAGCTTGTACGAAACGGGTTACCAGATTGTTTACTGCGATGGCCGCTTCGAGATGTTGTTTGATGATACACACAAAGCATGGTTGACCCTATCCACAAATGTCACCCTCGAAACTTACACTCACAGTGAGTCATTTAGAGATGAATGCTAAATTTATTCGATAGACCAATACGATTACAGTGTTGTTGTAACAATCGATCGGTACATCCGCAGAGTTTGGCAAGTCTTAATTATTACAGCATCACCGCCAACATCATCATCATCGTCATCGTCGTCGTCGTCGTCGTCATCATCATCATCATCATCATCATCATCATCATCATCATCATCATCATCATCATCATCATCATCATCATCATCATCATCATCATCATCATCATCATCATCATCATCATCATCATCATCATCATCATCATATCATCATCATCATCATCATCATCATCATCATCATCATCATCATCATCATCA
This sequence comes from Whitmania pigra, assembly GCA_021613335.1. NCBI lineage: Eukaryota > Metazoa > Annelida > Clitellata > Hirudinida > Haemopidae > Whitmania > Whitmania pigra. The sequence continues at coordinate 230,182 of JAJTWR010000019.1, read as the reverse complement.
TCATCATCATCATCATCATCATCATCATCGTCATCATCATCACCATCATCATCATCATCATCGTCGTCGTCATCATCATCTTCATCGTCATTGTCGTCATCATCATCATTATCAACATCACCGACAACAACATCGAACAGTTGTTCCAACGAACGTAACTCCTGACAAGACAGAGGTGACATTTGGAAAGACCGTCATTTGCCAGTCCGCCTCCTACCCTCCAGCCAAACACACCTGGTCTTGTTTAGGCGACAAATGGTCTTCGAGAGGGGCTCGCTTAACCCCAAATGCTCCTGGGGAACTCAACTGCTCCTGTTCTGCCATCAACTTTTTAAAAGAGGTTCTTAAAAAAAACACTTGGACTGGCGTCATCAGGGTTATAGATGATGGTTTGTATAGAAAAAAAACTATTTCTTTGTTTTAAAAAATGAGAATTAAAAAATAAATAAATAAATAAATAAGAGTTTGTGTACTGGTATTGGATGACTACAAAGAATCCTCAGTTCTCAGCGTTTGTAGGCGGAGTTTTGCCGAGGTTCACGTACAACCGATGTCTACCTCATTTCGGTCCAGTTCTGATTTGAAATCGTTAATTAGCCAACAAGGACAAAGTATATCCATATGCGGTTCTTTGTAACAGAACATAACTTTCTGAATAGTAAATGCTGCTTTTCGCTTTTTGCTTTGCGCCAGTTCTGTTAATTAATAATAACAATAATAATAATAATAATAATAATAATAATAATAATAATAATAATAATAATAATAATAATAATAATAATAATAATAATAATAATAATATAATAATAATAATAATAATAATAATAATAATAATAATAATAATAATAATAATAATAATAATAATAATATAATAATAATAATAATATAATAATAATAATAATAATAACAATAATAATATTATTATCATATCCGCCACGTAACTTTGTTTCAGTTGCAAGTTGTTCATCAACTCGAATACCTCAGCTTTACGTTGCGATCCTTTTCCTAGCAAGCAAGCAATTTTGACGACTTTCGGATCAGGTTCAATTCAGTTCAGTTCATTTATCATTGATAAGTAATAAATTAATCAATTAATTAATTAATTAATGACATTTTTAGACATCCTGCTCCTCTGGTGTCAAATACAAGAAAAGAAACGATGAATGAAAAAAAATGGTTACATTACAAAAAATATGGATTTAATTGCATTTTCTTTCAACATTCTTTCAATGTCACACATTTTCTTGGTCATTTCTTGCAAATTATCTAATTTATTTTCAACTCAATCATTTACATTGTGTGTTCATCAAGTTCAGCTTGTCTCAGTACATTTTCCTGAATCATTTTCTTGATTTACCTAATCTCAGTCAGAATCTTGTTGTTGTTGTTGTTGTTGTTGTTGTTATTATTATTATTATTATTATATTATTATTATTATTATTATATTATTATTATTATTATTATTATTATTATTATTATTATTATTATTATTATTATTATTATTATTATTATTATTATTATTTTATTATTATTATTATTATTATTATTATTATTATTATTATTATTATTATTATTATTTTATTATTTAATATTTCTATTGCCTTTGAGATCGAAGAAAAGAGAGACTACAAAAGAATGGAGGTTCAAGGAGACTTTTTGAATGCCGACTTATACAATGGAATGACTGCAATGCTTCAGTCCTGCATCGATTGTTTCACGTGCAATGGCGAATTGTTTTCTTGAACGAATGAATGAACGAACGAACGAACGAACGAGTGAATGAATGAATGAATGAATTATTGAATTGATGAATGCATGTGTGATTGATCGAATAAAATGAATGAATGCTCAATTAATGATCACCAGAATTGAACTCAACTTACGAATCGCCTAGAACTGACTAAACGTATTTATTACAACACTAGTTATTATTAAATTAATATCTAAGAAAATAAATTATCAACTGCAAATAATAGCTATTAACGACGCACCGAATTAAATTATAAACAAAATGTAGCCATTAGCAACATAAGGTTCTCACCATGGTTTTATGAATCACAACAATTGAATTCCTTCCAAATCTCCTGTCAAACCTGTCAACAGAATCATCGTTTAGCGCTTGACATGCTTGAATTCAAATGATGCTCTTGAAATTTTGAAATCCACTTCAAGTCAAAAATGATCAAAAGCAATAAATAAAAACAATGCCATAAAATTGGTGTTCTAATTATTTAAATAAAGCAATTATTTTACCAAATGAATACTCAATCAATCAGTAGCAGAATTGAAAAATAATATAATATCATATAATATAATATATAATCATAATAAATAATAAAATTGGTAAGCAATAAATAACGAATCATATCTAGAGAACTGCATTATTCATTCGTTCAACATTCAGAGGAAATACTTGTAGCTAATCAGCTAAACCAATTAATCTTAAGCACAATGAAGCCCACTTTATCATTTGTTCACCTTGCCGACCGTTTAATTTTTTTTTATCTTAATTCAGTCAACTATTGTCTATCACAATGCTGTAAAATGTCGACAGTCATAAGCTTCGCCCAACTTTCAAGACTTCTTTAAGATCAGAACTCTTGAAGTTTTCTGAACTTTTTATGATTCAGTTTTAAAATTATTCGTGTTGTTTGTGAAACTTTTGATTAAAACCATAAACGAATTTATTAAACTAATTAAATTAATCACTTATTATCATTTAACTTAACCAATCAAAATCCTTTTAACAAAACTCCATCAATCGAATTGGATGGATTCTATATCATTGCATAAAAGTGAACTTAAAATAAAATTTAAAAAAAAATAAACAAAACTCGAAAAATGTAAACAAACTGAACTAACCTGTTCCTAATGAGTTGAATGTCGACACGTACGAAGCTTAACCAGTCACATTTGCTTATAAAGGAGACAACGTAGCCAGCCCAATGTGGCCTGCACTTTGTCTTATAAGTACAAGTGCACATATAACGCGCTGTCCATTCATATCACCTACGGTAGTTGATAATTTGTCAAGCAGTTTCTATTGTCTTCGTCAATGGCTTTTTTAATATTTAATTTTATTTATTTATTTATTTTGTTGTTGTTGTTTACAATCAGAAGTAATATTTACGATGTAAAATTAATTATTAAGTTTTAAATTGAGTGTATTAAGACCCTTTATTAAAATTGGCTTACAATTTAATGGTTATATTAAAAGAAATAAATCATTTAACGAACGTTTAATAATTTTTTCACAAAATTCATTTAGTGCCTGAGGTCCTGTTTCCGCGGCTGCTGTTACTATTGAACTGTGCCAGATTTTAAATAAAAATCTATTGCTAGCGAATAGTTTTATTACTTAACAGATTAGTTGATTGTTTTTATTATTAATCACTAATTATTATACATCATCAAAGATTGCATCACATCGTAATACTAGATGAACTCAAAACAGGAATGCAATGAATTATTTTTTTTTAATCAGAATGGCAGACCTCAAATTTCAAGTGCAACTAATGTGATGATGAGAGATGGCACTCTCTGTTTAACTGTTTAACAGACTGTTTAACATAAAATGAATTTGAAACATTTTAAAGGACTTTGCAGTGGTTTGATCGTCTCGGGTTACCAAGATCAAAAACTTTCAGCAACATTTCGAGTTTTCAGCTATTTTCTGTGTTGCATGCCGCAAGGTTAATTCCATGATCGTCAGGTATCGATAGACCAAACTTCTTGGTATTCTATAGCGATAAATAATATTCATTTAGAAATCATTTTTATTTTTTATAAAAAAAAGATAATGTGTCGAAATAAAGTTCTAATTTATTCCATATGGGAATCGCTTGCCATTTCTCCCCATAAAAGTAAACCTTTATCCAAAGCATTGAGAAATTGCAGAATTAATCATGCAAAAAGACCAGTAGTCCGTTGTGCATCTGTGAATGAGTGAGTCACTCTTAATTGCTACTGTCTCACCCAACTTCAGCAACCGAAGAGTTATGCTCATCCCTCTAAGAGCTATTAACTATCCGAATAACTTGTTTGTTGGTTTGTGTATTGTAGACCGTTTTAAGAGAAGTTTGATTCGAAATGTTCCGATGAAATTGTGGGCTGTTGGAATAAATTTCTAAAATTCGGAGGAATGCTCGTCTGAGAAACGGAACTAGTTCTCAACTCAGCTAGGAGGAGTTTTGAAGTCTGTTGCGTCGATTCCACATCTCTAAGCTGGATAAAGACAATTTTAGTTTTAGAATTAAAAGCAGAATTGAGTTAAAATTGGACTAGAAGTTTATTTAATTAGAATGAGTGGACGCGAAACTTTTGTTGTCATGACTGATGGCAAGCCCACAACAGTTATAAAGACGAAAAGTAGCGAATCGGCATCAAACAATTTTTCGTCATCATCAAATCATAAGTTGCCTTTCAAGTAAAGTAATTTTTTTAAATTAAATATTCAATTCACTGTTAATTCTAAGAAAACTTTCTTACAAGTGTCTAATTGTAGTAATTATTTACATTTCATTTATAAATAACACCAATTAACACAAGCTTAAAACTTAAATAAGCGATGTGAATAATACCTTAATTTATGCACACAGCCTTTCGCGGTACCTTCCCTTACGCAAGGAGCGCTGTTCTGCTGTAAATGTTGCTAGGATGGATCCTAGCTAGACATTTGTTTATGTTTCCATGCTGTCGACAATTCGATAAACGAAATTTTGAATGTGATTTTATTTCGATAAGTGGAATTCTGTTTGAGCTAGTAAGTCGGAGTCACATTGATTTTTATTATCCACTCCAAGCAGGTTTCCTGGCAAAAGCAAAGAACATATCGATCAAGTCGAGGCAAAGGTATCTGAGAAAATATTGATTCAATTGATCGTTGTTCGAATTTGTGATTGTAGAGTTGTTTTTTAAAAAAACTATTTTGTAAACAGAGGTTGAAGACAGAAAATGCTTTGCTTCTGCACAAAATACAAGTTTTAGAAAAAGTAAGACAACTTATTGCTTATTATTAGTGGCTATTGGTAGATTTAGCATTAATTTTAATTTAAAAATTAAAAGTAATTATTGATGTTTTGATTTGGATATTAGTATGCGATAACATTTACTTATGTTCAATAACACATCTGCCTACCTAGGCTCGATACATTCAGCGCAACCTGTTGTAAACGGTGACTACATTTTGTTTTCAGGAAATTGACTTCACAAAAAAACAGACCGACCTAAGGACATCCCAGCGGATTGAATCGGAGGAACCAAAAGCTAACCAGAATTTCGACAGAGAGACAATGACGCACTTGAAAAGTTTTTCAGATGCAGAAACTCAGACTTTCTTCCTGGACCTCGACTCTCGGAAGGACGTCAACTGCAACAACATGACTTGTCTACAGGTGCGGATGTCGTCCTCATATTCATCGATGTCATTGTCACGTCCGTCATCACCGTCATCGTTGCTATTGGAGTCACGGACAAAGTTTGTTCTTGATAATATGAGAGACCAGACTCTCGATTCATCCAGACGTCGCACAATGAATGCATCACAATTATGAAAGTGACACGACAACCACGACAATGACGTTGACGTGATAATGATGATGATGATGATGACCTCCTTTTCTCAGTGTGGTTCCACCATCAACTCGAACGTGGATCTCGTGAGACTGGTCGACCAAGCCAACAGGAACTCTGCCAGTCACCAGATAATGCTTAGGATTGAAAGTCCCAAGGTAATGGTGACGACGGTGATGATAGTGATGGTAACGAAGACGATGATTGTGGTGGTGGTAATGATGATGACGATGATGATGGTGGTGATGATTATGATGATGATAAAGCAAGCAATGATGACCAATATAAAGTATGTCATGTGCACGCTTTCTGTCGGGATCTCCACAAAGCATCTTTTATCATCGACTACGACGACGACGACGACGACGATAAAGTTTAAATTCAAAACATTTCAGCAGCAGTTTATTCTCGGGTGATACTCACCTCCTCGTTGCATCCTTTCGTTCGTCCAGGTGTTTTCTCCAGTCTCTCCGTCGAAGTCCACGCCCGACGACTCCAGCTTCGGAGAGTCGCCGGCTTGCCTCCCTTGTCATGTTTCCGCCCAGCAACAGGTCGACGAGACGTTCCAGAAACTCCAGGAAGAACTCGTGGCTTGCAAGCTTCGAGAGGCGGAGTCCAGTCTCGGCTTCAAGGAGCTGCAGCAGAAGGTCAACCAATTGGGAAGGCAGTGGCAGGTACAGCTATGTGGATTAATGAATGAATTAATTAATTATGATAATGACGTAACCATGATGGCATTTCACCGGCCCGAGTCTTGGATCAAATTGCTTTGTCATATTAAAAATAAATCTAATTAAACACGCCACTTAGATCTTTAATTATCAATTGCCGTCCAGCAATTCCTAAAGGACGGCGAACACGCCAAGAACTCCGGCGACATCAAGACGAGGACGCTCCTCGAACTCCGAGAGGCGGTCGTGGCACTCAAGGTCAGAGAGACGTGCATGGTTTCCGACTTCAACGAACTCAAGCAGAAGCTCATCGAGCTGGAGACGGAGGCAAGAAACTTCGGGAATCGTCGTTCGCTAGTTGCCGTGACGACCGATTCGCCTTCGTTCGTTCGTTCGTTCGAGTTCTTTTTTTTAAGGCCTTTTCTCTCCGAACGACAGAACAACGTCAGCAAGAGACAAGCCAAGAGGCTACAGGACGAAGTGGACAAACTCGAAGAGAAATTGTCCGAGGCTTCTCTGAGGGAGGACGAGCTGGTGAACGAGACGAAGGACCTCCAGAGGAATATCTCGAACCTCAACGCTAAGGTGACGAGACGAGTGCGGTCGACCTGCGTAACTGGTGCTGCCACGATTGCGATCGGAGGCATGATGATGACGACGATGATGATGGTTATCATAATCATGATGGTAATGGTGGTGGTAGTGATAGTGATGATGGTGATAGTGATGGTGGTGATAGTGATGATAGGGCTTATCTTCTTATCTCTCAGTGTCAAGAGGACCTGATAATGTTCAAGATAAAAGATGCCGAACGGTGCCAGACCGCAGCCGCACTCCGGAGGAAAGCGTCCGAGCTTGAAATTGAGGTCGACGAGTTTTGTATTTTGAAACCTGACCCTAACCCTAACTCGAGTTGCTGTCATATACATTGTATAACACATATATGCATTGGATGTTGGTAATTGTACTACGATCGCGTGTTTACTGTCTATCCGTCCGTCTTTGAAATTCGTTGTTACGTGCCTCTTGTTTGAAAACAGAATCACGAGCTTGTCACGGCACTGAAGCTCAGCAACCCGAAACATTCAGAAATGTTCGAGAAGATCCGGACGCAAGGACAGAGCAGTCTTGCCAAAAACAAGGTTCTTATTAATTAATAGTCTCGTAATTCCTAGTTTGCTCGTTTCCATCTTATTGTATGTGTATAGGTTTGGGATTTGTTATGGCTAATTAACTTCCTTGACGTTTAATTGGAAGGCAAAGACTTTGATGTTTGATTCATTTTTATAACCGAACGAGCCTGTATGTTTCTCAGTCGAACTTTGAAGTCGACCAAGATTTGACTCAGCCCTTGGACAGATTCTCCGACGTTCCCGATTTTCAGCAGAGCGTCATGGAGCTCCTGTCGAAGTGCGACATGTCCGACATCATGACGGAGTCTTTCATAGCCGACACGATGTTCCTGCAACCCGCCTCGCTCCTCGTTGACAGTCAATCCGTCCATCAGGATCCTGCTCTCGAACTCCGAAGATCGGAGGCACGAGACGACTCAATTTCCGATGAACACGCTGACATCGCCAACCTGCAAAACGTTGACTGTGATTCTTTGGAACGACTGAATCTCCAGTGAATGTCGATGTCAACAAAAAATCTTGCACCTCCTGTGCTATTTAACGTTTCTAAACTTTCGTCTTTGATATCAATTGTCCACAGATGTACAAAATTAATCCTCTTCAGAATAAATCCATCGCATTTGATAATCGCTCGTCTTCGCATCGCCCATCCCTGATCGAAAAACGCGGCAGACGTCAGCTAGCGGTTTTCAAAAGCAAATCAAAAAACAACAAACGCGAGTCGCGATATAATCCCAAGCTATTATTAAAAGCTCCTCGCGGCCGCTACAGCTGCACACTTTGATTGAAAGATCGAAATGGGTTCGGTTATCGCGAAACAGAGAGGCGACGAATTAAAACTGTGGGAGGGACTGAAAGACGAGGGGTACGTCAAGAAAGGTCTCATAGGGTCTGGAGGCTTCAGTTCCGTCTTCAAATCCTGGTCCACGAAGCACAACAAACTGGTAGCTGTCAAGATCGTAAACAAGGAAGAGGTCGATGATGATGGTAATCGTTTTTGTTGGGAAATATACAATCCTATATAAGTACGTGCCTTATCCAAACGTACCAACTTTTGTTTTCGACTAGATGATTCCCTTCCATTAGAACTTGGGGTTTGGTCGAAACTGGATCATCCGAATTTGGTTCCTCTGATAGACATGTATATGGGGCGTGGTTGGATCTATTTTATCACCGAGTACAGCCACCAGGGCGACTTGCACAAGTTTCTTTCGGACGGAAACTTTCAGAGCCTCCCTAAGAAATGTTCTTGGATTCATCAACTGGCCGATGCTCTATGCTACATGAAATCGCTCGGGTTTACTCATGGGGACATAAAACCTGCGAATATACTAATTTTCGACGAAAGCAACACCGTCAAGTTGTGCGACTTCGGCAGTATAAAGCACTCGGACGCCAAAAGCACAAACTTCTCAGGCACCCTGGGCTTTTTAGCTCCGGAAGTGTATTATAAAAAGCCATACGATGCCTCCAAAGCCGATGTCTGGTCCTTAGGTTAGCTTCATAGGCATTTATCTTCATAAGGCGTCTTTTGAATTTTAGGAAAATTACTCAAGTTGAATGGGTTCACCGGGTATAATGCGATAAATATGTTATAAAGCGCATGCCAAGGGTTGCCTGCACTCCTTATTTTAAGTAATTTATGGACATAACTAAGCTTAAAATTTAACCAAGAAATAATAGAAATTGGAGACACGTCTTCATGTTGATGACAACATGGTTAGCATCTCCTTAAGATGAAGGTTTATTATAGCAGTTTTTTTTTATAACCAGGACTGACTTTCTACTTCCTCATTGTTCCTGAGAAATACAAAGATGTTGTTAAAAACGACCTTACGATAGTGCCCTTGAAAAAGCTTTCCAATTTGGCTTGCGGCAGATTGCTCAGGCGAATGCTACAGCAAAAAACCAGCTTGAGGATATCTATCAGCGGAGTCTGCGAACATCCCCAACTTTCACAATACAGACAGTACACCAAACGAAAACTATCGCATACGAAGGAACCATTAATACCCAAACTTCCCAATTTGATGTACCGTTGAAGAATTTTTTGGGCTTTTTTGCCAATAAAAATATCAATAATTTATCTTGGGCTACGCTTATTTTTATGAATCATTGTGATTTGCCACCAATAGCTGGCATTAGAAACAAAATTCATAGTCGAAATAAAAATAAAATCAATTTAAATTTATTTTTATTACTTGTTACTTGAAAGCACATGTGATGAAAAATCTAAGATTATTTACTCAAATTATCATTATTTAAATTATCATTATTTTTTTACATAACTTACTTTAACAAATGCAGTTACTTAGTTCGCAATCTCATATTTTACAAGCATTGTTTACATTTTGGACGGTGCAATTATCAGAAGCAGGTGTGGTAAAATCAGTTTTAAGATCGCTCATACGACAAACTAAACATGTCTAAAACTCTGATCTCGTTTGTCACTGGCAACCAAAACAAACTAAAAGAATTTGTTACGATCCTTGGTAATGAGTTTTCTGGCAGAGTGAGTGTTCATCTTTAAATTTTTTGTTTGAGAATAAAAATCAGCGAACATCAACTTTTTTTAACGATTTTTAAAAATATTTTTTGACAAATCAGTGCTGTTAATGTTTCACTTGAGCCTAAAGCATTCTTCTGCGACAGTTAGAGCAAACTGTTTAACACCAACAACAGATCAAAAGTGTAGATATTGACTTGCCCGAATACCAAGGCGAAGCAGACGACATAACTCGGATGAAATGCGAAGAGGCCGCCAAGCACGTAAAAGGTCCGGTCATTATCGAAGACAGTGGTCTTTGTTTCAAGGCACTGGGAGGTATGCCTGGCCCTTACATAAAATGGTTCCTTAAGTCTGTTGGACTAGAAGGTAAGTGTTAAGTTGTTAAAATGTGAAGACTCATCTCTGATTACTATTATTATTATTATTACTATTTCTATTTTGTATTATAAGTCTAAAATATTATATTAAAAAAAGAATAAATAAAATCTAAATACAGCTATTGTTATTAATTTTGATTTCCAAATTGCGAACCCCGTTCACAAATGACTTAGTTGATTAACAATTAAAGCACTTTATATTAAAATATAATAATATAGCATATAAATCAAAACAAAACCATACAAATTCTTTTATTTCACTAAGGTCTCCACAAGATGTTGGTTGGCTTCGAGGACAAATCGGCCACTGCCGTCTGCACTTTTGCCTACTTCAGCGGAAAGCCCGGAGACAAAGTTCACCTCTTCAAGGGGGAGACAGAGGGCACTGTCGTCTCGCCGAGAGGTCCCCGCGATTTCGGATGGGACCCCTGCTTCCAACCCGAAGGTTTCGAACAAACTTATGCCGAGATGGACAAGGCCCAGAAAAATTCGATATCCCATCGATACAGAGCTCTCGAGAAATTGAAGAAGTTTTTGCTTTCAGATGGTCGCTGATCAGTTTGACTGTCTTTGAGGCAACAACTCTTTCGATACAAAAAGCATCGACTTTAAGTTACATTAGTTTATATTATATTGTCCGAGTTACGTTAATTAGAAATATTATAGGAAGTTCTTCAGGATTTTTCTTAGGTTATTAATTAATCGTCCGATCGCAAATAAAGTCGACGAGAAAGTTCTGCATTCTTGTTTGTCGAGCATTTATCGTTAAGTAAACTCGATCATTTGAAAAGTACTTTATTTGTAAAATAAGCCTGTAAAGAGATGTTTGATTTCGAGTTATTTATGTACAAAAACTCTTAAAAAACCTTAGACGACACTGCAATGCGAATTAACGAGTAGAGCTTTCTGGAGCCAATGACTTGTAATGCGGTCGTATTCCGGCTCGCATGTAAGGCTGACAAACACAGAAGCCCGTTTGAAGCGAAGATCTCTACGAGGGAAGTGTTCTTGATAACCTTTTTGATAGACTCTATCTACGGGACCACTAAAATACGCGAAATTGACAATCCCGTACGTGGCAAAGTTGTCACGGCTCTCGAACCATGAAGGTGAGCCTTATCCGGGAGCCCCTCGGGTTCCTTTCCGCAGTGTTCGGGGCGGCGATGACGTTGTTGTTGTCGTCCGGGATCCTCTGTCGGACGTCGAGGTGAACGGCCGGGTTGCGGTTGAGACGAAACCTGATGCGGCCGAAGACGCTCGATCCGTTTCTTCTCAGATCCGTCAGAGCTCTTCTGACTCGAAGCTGGCTGTGCATGGCCGGGAGCTCGTAGTGATGAAAGAAGTACATCATCGAGTGCTGCAGACGAGTTATTAATCAGAATCATGATCATCATAAAATATTATTATTATTGCTAATTACTAATTATTATTATTAATACGAGTTACTAATCATAATTTATCAGACTGCTGTTCTTATGTTTCATATATTTTTATTTGTTCCTTATTTTTTTAATTTTCTTCCGATGGCATCTACTTCCTAACGGTACGTTACGATCATCCGTGCGTGTAAATGGGCCACCTCCACTCTTAACGATTAACATATTCTCACCTGTATGAAGAACCAGCTTGTCATCATTGCCATCACTGAGAACCTTCCCTTGTGTCTGACGTAGTACATGTAGAACGCAAAGTGGTACAGGAAAAAAAACCTGCATCGTAAACGGAAAACGGTTTTAAACACGCGTCGGAAGAGACGGCATTTCGATCGAGAGAAGCGAGGGTCGAAACGAAAACGAGCGAAGGCATTCACTTGGACCAATGGCGCTTCGACATGTTGCAATGACAGCAGACGGTGTAGAATTGATTGGCCATCCAGATGACGAGCAGGTTAAGGACGAACGTGTGGTTGTCGTAGAACATGTATTTCATCAGGTCTCTAAAACCTGAAGAGATTGTAATTATACCAATTTCAAATAGCTCGAAAACAGCAACAGTTCTGTATTTTAAGACTAAGATGTGTCTAATTAGTGGTGTAATAATGTCCATTGTTGTTACATTGCTTCATGTAGTTGCAAGCACACAGATAAATACTTTACTACGAAATCAATATTTGTAAATTATGTAATTTATATTGCTTATTAGGTTGTAAATATATGTACGAAATAAGCAAGTGATGATAAATAAATCCGAGAAATGTTCTCGACTCACCGATGATTGCAATCACGGAGACCAGCATCGAGCCGACGGGAAGGGAAGTCGGTCCATTGTTGAGGTAAAGGATGTTCACTGTTCCAATTTCAACGAACCGGATGTCAATTTTTATTTAACTGGTTAAATGGAGTCGTTCATTTTTAATCGAATGTTCGACGCGAAGATCCGTCGGATTGAACGATCAAATTGTCAAACGTCTCGAAGCTAAAACATTTTATGAACAAAAAAATTGGTCGGCCCACCGATGACTTGAGAGAAAGTGTTGTAGCTGTACTGGAGGAGAAGTGATGAGAATGCAACCTGTTGAAAATGGAAATTTAGATAATTAATTGATTCAAAGTAACTATAATATATAAGCATAAGTTTAAGTAAACTTTGCATAGCGAGTCGTTAAGCGATAATAATGTCGACAAACGAATCTTAAATTATAATATATTTAAAGCGTCTCGCTTACGAATATCACCATGGAAACGGCCGCTATGATGGTGCGGGAGAGGGTCGTCGTCCTTTCGGTGCTCAGTTTGGTCACGGAGTTCAAGCCGAGGATCTTGTAGTAACCTGGATGGGTAAAGAACGGATCTGTTTATCTAAAAAACGATCATTTAAATTGACGCACGTTTATTATAATTAGCAGTTCGGAAAAGAACAGAGGGAGCGAGCGAAAAGAGAGCAATAAACTCAAAAGTCACGCAAAAACCGACCTTCCGTGAAGTTGTTGGCGATGAGGAAGTTCTCGAGCGATATGGTGACGACATCTCGAAAACCGAACAGCTCTTCCAAGAAAACCCTCTTGTAGACGCTGTTGCCGAAACAGGGGTTCGTTTCCGGGTCTGAAATTAATTCGCTCGTCGATTTATTAAGATAAATTAATTAAGATTAACCTAATAATCGAACTACATTTAATCGTCTGCTGACTCATGTTAGCCTCAACTGATTTCCATTAATTAACAACACGTGCAATGACACGACAACGCTCTGCGACACTCTCTCGCAAGAATTAAGGAGTCACGTTTTCCAAAAACAACCGACCGAGACTGATGTCGACGATTGGAACTCGGAGTTGTTTCCTGGTCGTGTTGCTGAGAGAAAGAAGACCTGGACTTTGCGAGTATTCGATGACGAACTGATTCGATCTGGTGACTGCGTAGTAAACGAATTTATGCGACGTAAATGAATCTCAAACGTAAACTTTCAAAAGGCCATGATTAGCTTAAGAAATGAGAATCTAGCAATGAAATAAAACAACATTTAATATTTATAAACATTAATATGTTTGAAATGATTTAATTAAAATAAAATGAATTAAATTAAAATGATTCAAATAGTTTTCAGCTGCTCACAATATCTGAAAATCTTTTCCAGCATTCTATCAACCCTGAGATCAAAAACCTCCAACCAATCAGATGTCAGGGTGGGAAATCCTGACACACAATTCAGCCAATCAAATGTCACCAATGGTTGTTTTGGCCACTGAAACCGACTTGAGTTGTTCGTGTCAAAAGTTACATTGCTGTCTGTGATAGGAATAGAACAACAGCAATTAAAATATGAAAAATATTTTAATTTAATAATTTAATTGTTTTTAAATTAAGGCTTTGAACATTTCATCAGCCCTTACATTCCGTATCATCGGTAAAATCGTCTTGAAGAGTACTTTTTGGGAACTCAGGAGAACTTGGAATGTCAACAATGTCATCCAACCTTTTGACCTCAATTCTCAATATCATCGGCCTGTCACTGGGAAAGTTAATGTGAGCAAGGCAGTTTGACGTCGTAGGGTTGTTGACGTAAGTAAAGTGCATCGTCGTCAGAGTCATGAATGCCACCAACGACTGGAAGAGAGGAAGAGAAATTGTTTGCCAAGGTTCCGTCGTCATTTACTGTTGTTATTATTTTTATGGTTGCAATTGACACTCACATGGATGAGCATCGAGAATTCAGCAAATCTCCTGAGCGTTTTGTAGAAGGCCTTGTCGTAAACCTCTGCAAATCGGTAGAAAACAGCAGCCATGAGTTGCTCCCTCCTCGACCTGGTTCCTGCTTCCTGGAAAGTATCCAGCGCCTCCTCCAAGTTGTGTAAACCAACTCGATCCATGAGGGAATTCATTCTTCCAGATGAATCGTACTTTAACGAAAACACGGCAATATGCGATTTAGCGGAGATTTATGACGCGGTTGCAGTAACATTCTTTAAAATAAAAGTATATAACCAGATGGCGAAGGCTTAAAATAACTGAATTGACTTCAACATCTGAATAGCGGTCGAGCAATTAAGAAAATAAAATAAAAAAATCCACCGAGATTATTGATCCACTTATGTCAAAATTTATGTGCAAATTGAATACCTATGAAAACGGATCCAATTTTAATCTACAAAACAAGAAAGTCGGTCCCCATTACGAGATGCCCCATAACTTAAAAATGTAAACATAAACAAGTCTTTGTAAAAGGTAAAAGCATTGATCTCTGATCTCTATAGATATTTAAATTCGTTCTTTTTAATTATTCGTAGAATCGAATAAAATGTGACCGATATACTAAATTTAACGCTGAAGATGATGAGTTAATGTTATTCGCTCAGTGGTTCGTTCTTCCCCGCAAAAGGAGTTATTTCAATTATTTAGAATAATAATCAGATCATTTACTTTAAAACAAATAAAACTTTATAGACAATTGCAAATACAAAGTAATTGTTAAAATTATTTAAATGTCCTAAACCAAAAAAATTGTTTTTACTATGACCGAACATCGATCCTTGTTATCTCAAGTGTCTGCTTTAACGATTAATTACAAATTATTATCAAACGATATTTAATCTAGTGGGTTGTAATGGTTGCTCCTTCACATACAATCCACCATTTATCTTAACATCGTTGTGTCGGATCATGCGTAAACCCTGATACTCCGAATCTAACAAAGGAGACTCAAATTATGCTACAGGAAAGTCGAATGTCACCAGCTATTACCCGCCACTAAAATCTTTATTCTAAACCCGTTCAACTCGACTTAAGGGTTTAGAAACTCAAAACTACAAATGTTAAAGGTTCGACGCTGAATTAGCCTTCGATAAAAATAGCATCAGAATTCCTTCCTTAAAATGCCTAAACCAACCTGAGCGTACGTTAGGCTTACCAGCTGACAAGCGGAAATCAATCTGGAAACACAAAATACCGAGGAGAGCCGAAAAGCCGAGACCCTCTGAGGAGACTTGGAATGGATGGATGGATGAATGGATGGATGGATGAATGGATGGATGGATGGATGGATGGATGGACGGATGGATGGACGGACGGATAGGATTGCCAAGTTTTATTTTAACAGCGACTGTACTTCGATTTCTCAATCGTTTTCTATCGAGAGACAACCGTAATATCGCCCGGCGAATAATTATATATATATATATATATATATATATATAAAAAAAATCAACTTTTAAAGGTAGCATCAAGAACGTTGAAATTGACCGCGCTGATTGTACATTCGCAAAACAACCGATGAATGCATCCGACGGTGAATTAAATCAATCGGTGAATTAAATCAATTATAGACCAATTGTAGACGAATTTTGCACTGCGGAAGGTCCTACAGGATTAAATGTTGCATTACAATTTGTCAATCGCCAGGGAAAATTGCGTCGTAACGATGACCTAAACGCTGATTGGATGACCTAGAATTAGTGGGCGGAACCACGATTGCTGCTTCGTTCACGCCCGATCGGGTTGAATGGAGGCGATGTATAGCGGGAAAAAAGGCCAATTCGTCCATAACGTGCGCAGACACCCGAATCGCCAGCAGCCTCCGCTTACAATTTTTGGCACTATCGCCATCGTCACCATCGCTTTATTTATCATGGAATAAGCACAATATACGCACTGCTAAACACACTTATGACAACGAATAAGCCGATGCGACCCTCGAATCGTCAAGACGAGAATTTAAAAATAATTTTGCACAGTCAAACGGCTCAGGAAGACAACTACGGAACGATTCACAACCTCGCCTTTTGATGTATTCGTGCTCAACAGCAGTATTTAAGCATTCGATGTCGCGGCAAAAAAAGAAGAAAAAATGAATGTCAAACACATGTAAAATGCATCTGTATAATCTATAGGAAACAACGCTATGGAAGAGGCGGTCCTAAGCAAGATCAGCCAATCATGAACTAGATTCCGACCAATAGCAAAGGACCCGAACCCACTGGCTCCGATTGGCTAATCTCTGACCACGTGTTGGTTTGATCGTGAAATGTGAATTAGGAGGTAATCGTAAAAGCAAAAACCTCATTAAAACCTGCTACTCGTATAAATCATCCCAGAACGTCAATCGTGAAATTACAAAAAAGTAAAGTTCAATTTAAAAAGAAAACACCCACAAAGAATCGCAAATAATGAACGAAAACGTCCAACGGGTAAATTCCAAAGATCCATTTTTAGCACCAACGGGGTTATCAACCCATTATTAACATTTACAAAGCACCGCGAAGCTATATATATATATATATAGCAGTATATATATATATATACACACAGACACACGAACGCGGGGGGGGGGGAGAATGGGCGACACGCAGGCCAATCACGGCAGAGCCTAAATTGCCGAGGGTAGGACAATAAAAGAACTGAAGGTGTCAAGGGATGTACCCAGACGGTACTGGCACGCATTATCGGTCACTTTCACTGGAACTCCAAGAGCACAAGGCCCAGGGGCATAAATTCAAGTCTGATAAACTCATTGGCCAAACATAAAAAAATAAGAATTCTTTGCGAAATGTCAAGCAGCAACGAATAGGTCCAGTGGGCCCTTATCCAGACACGCCGGAACATTAGAGGCGTGGCGAGACGGAGCCGCCGACCAATCAGAATCTAGGGTAACATGAAGCGGAAGAAAATGGGCGCGTTTTTACTGGAATAATAAGCCATAATAAAATGAATTGTCAAGATAATTTGCATGCCCCGCTAACGAACGGAATCACGCTAATAGTCACGTCTAGTCATCTAAATCACTATGTCGTAAGAGATAGGAAGTAATCTTTTGAGGCTATTGATTGCAGTTCACAGAAAATCTGAGCTCCGATTGGCCAATTAGCAGTTATGAATACTATAGGCTACGAACATTTCCAAAAAAAGAAAAAAGACTTCAAATCACGCAATGAACCAGGCCAATGAAGCTAAAAAATTTCAAAGCCATTCAAAAATTCCACCGTCACATGCTCTCGAGATGCCGACCGATCGGAGAACACAGATGAAACCTACCGGTCCAACAACATCATCATCATCTTCATCCTCGCATTTGCAGACGGTGACGAATTTCCCACCTCGAGGGCAAATGGCAAACGCGGCAGATATGATAAGACTGCATTAGCATTATTCTACGATAGCAACGATTCGTGCGAATTATTATTTACCGGCATAATTAAAAGTCAGAGACCGCAAGTCTCAAAATTTCCTAAAGTCATCGGACTGTCGTTCGCCA
Source organism: Whitmania pigra (assembly GCA_021613335.1). NCBI lineage: Eukaryota > Metazoa > Annelida > Clitellata > Hirudinida > Haemopidae > Whitmania > Whitmania pigra. The sequence goes on along the minus strand of JAJTWR010000019.1, from coordinate 212,238 downwards.
CTCGATCACCGGTGGACGTGACGATGACACATCACTGTCAACTTGATTTTTTTCATCTTCACAGTCACCGTCATCATCATCAGCACAATTATTGTAATCATCGTTTCGTTCTATGTGGGGGGGGGAGTGTGTACAGAGGGACCTGTACGTATAATTAAACGTAAACAATGAAGGACAAACTCGAATGACTTAATAATAAATTATCAAATAAATAAATTATGAATTAGCGCTTGAACGAACCTTCTCATTCTATTTTTAATTCACAGCTTCAGCTCATTGGTTACCCTGTGCCAAAAATAAAAACATCTCGTCAATCCATCATTCCATTGTCACTTACAACGACATCGTTTTGCCTGTTAAATCACGATAAGATTTCATTAAAAAAAATAATCCCAGCAGACCTGGATGCGACCGTCTTGTAGGCAGAAGAAGAACCGGCTATCCTTTTGAACCGAACCCCGTTGAGGGAAAGACGGGGCAGCTTGCAGACCTCCATTTCCCACTGGACGAGGGCATCGCTGTGGGTCAGAGGTTGCGGCTGTAAAGGAAAAAGAAAGCGACGTTTGCAACTCGAAACTCTTTCGCTCATCGTCCGCTGTTCGACGCTCGCAACTAATTCTCGAACCCGTCCGTTCGCCCGTTCGCCAACCTCGAGCGTCGTGCAGAAGTACAGGAACTTTTCCCTGAGCTCGTATTCGCAGTGATTGTCGTCCAGGACTCTCCTGATCTCCTTCATTATTTCCGACGGTTCCTTCGAGCTCGTCGTCTTCATGTTCCATGTGAACCTCAGCGACCTCGGCTTCACCTGCTGCAGTTGCTGCACCTGCTGCACTTGCTGGAGCGGTTGCTTCTTCCACCTCTTCGACTTTCCGGACACGGCGAGCGGTTCTTCCTTGGTTACGTCGTGTTTGGGGGCGCTCTCCTCCGTGGCAGAGCTCGGCGGAGACTTCTTGGCGGGGTCGTGGGTCGACCGACGGAACAGCTTGCTGGAAAGTTTAAAAGGCGACCCAGTCATCACCTTTACTACCATCTATTGTTGTTTTCATAAAGACTGCACTCACTCTCTGTGGAACTTTGAAGTGATTTTGTCAAAGAAAGAAACCCTGGCGGCTCTGGCGAGGGCGGCCGGTTCGGGCATTTCCGAGTTCCTGTCCCCCGAAAGGAGGTGGGCGTTTTCCTCGGATGCCCCGGACTGGCCGTCCTTTTTGTAAGCCGGTCGGTTGCCGTGAACCGTGTTCCTGATGAAGTTGCCCCTCTCAAAGCGTGTTTTGAGTTGCGGGGAGCCTCCCTTCTTCGAGGAGGACGTGGAGGCAATCATGTGGGCCTTCTTCGGAGCTGCCGACGCTGCCACCTGCTGGGCTGCTGCGACTGCCGAGGCGGGAGTCCTGTTGAGGAGAATCGGTCGGTCGAATTATTAACTAACCAAGTAATATGTGGTAAATGGATAAATAATTAACTTATCGAGTAATACCTGGTAAATGGTTAAATAATCAACTGATCGAGTAATATCCGGTAAATTGTTAAATAGTTAACTGATCGAGTAATCTTTGGAGTATGATCGAATCGAAGTAAATCTAACCTCAGAATCTGCTCGAAATCTTTCATAGTGGACTGTTCCTTGGAAGAATTGTGAGACTTTGAGCTGGAGGCAGAGTCTAAAGAAGATTGTAGTTTCATCTGGAAAGATCAACGTCATGGAATTCTCGTCAGAATCTCCCCATCGATGCAAACGAAGAGTTCAAATCACCTGCGAATCGCCAGCCATGGACGCAGCCTCCATGACCTCGTGACTCTTGACTGGCTTCGGTTCGAAGTTCTCCTTGTTGAGGCAGACGATGTTTGCGTCGCTCGCCTTCAACACCAACGGCTCTCTGTGATCTCGATCTGAGGATGAGGCGATTTGAATCTTAAAAATCTAATATGCATAATAGTACTAAACAACAACTATAATAGAATCAATGACTTGTGGTGCTTTATAAATAAACAAACTATTATTATTATTATTATTATTATTATAAAATTTATGCACTCACCTCCATCATCCTCCGATACAACCTCCATCTTTGACCTGTCCTCGGCCACTGACGAACTTTTGACCAGAGAAGTCGTCAGGGCCGAACAACCCGTCTCCCCATTGGTCTTCGTCACGGTGACGGTCAACCTATCACCTGCTGCCACCTTCTCAGGGGGGGAGCCAGAGGAATGGGTGGTTCTCTGGATGAGGCAGGCCGAACTGGCCGACCTGTTGACGTTGTCATCCAGCTTCGGAGAGGTCTGGAATAAGTTGAGAACACAAAAGCTATTACAATGTTGGTAGATTTAATGATGATGGTAATAATAATAATAATATTAATAATAGTAATAATAATAATAATAATAATAATAATAATAATAATAATAATAGTGGTAGTAATAATAATAATAATAAATTATAATAATAACAATAATAACTGATGCCGATGACAAAAAATAAATCCAACTACCATAGTAGCAAACACTATGAACAACAAGAAGGTAAGGAACATCAATGATGATGATGATGATGATGATGATGATGACCTTGTTGTTTTGCTGGTTGAGAAGCAAGAGGTAGGTGGACGTGAGGTGGTCGTACTTCCTCCTGTTCAGCGATTCTTCGACATCCGAACTGTTTATGCCCATGCTCCTCATCTGGTCTAAAAATAACAACAACAGCAAATAATAATAATAATAATAATAATCATCATCATCATCATAAAAAAACACAAAAATGACATGCTATTTCTAATAATCATCTCTTTCGAGATAACCCGGGTATTATCTAAACAGTAATGGTAGCATTTCAAAAACAACAATTAAATAGTTAAAACATTGTAAATTGACCATTGTTATCAATTACACAACACGTTAACACCACCACCATCATTATTATTACTATTGTTAATTAACATTATTATTGTTATTGTTATTATTATTATTATTATTATTATTATTATATGGAGGTCACCTAGAACATTCCTGTTGATACTGAAAATAGGTTCCAGGTAGGGCTTGAGACGATCCTGTTCGTAACCGGCATTGATCCACGGGTCGTTCATGATGTTCTGAGGAGACATGATGATGATGATGATGATTATTGCAACACTGAATTTTTAAGATTTTTGAAAATTTCTTAAGAATCCCATATATGCATTACACTTTTGGTAATCCCAAATAATAACAATAATAATAATAATAACAATAATAATAACAATAACAACAATAATAATATAATAATCATCACCTCTAATGACGACCTCTTGTTCGGGTTGAGGATGAGCAGTTTCTTCAGCAGGTTTTCGCAGTCGGTGGACATGTAAAACGGGATCCTGTACTTTCCCCTCAGCACTCTCTCCCTAAGTTCCTGGTTAAGTAATTAATTATTTGACGTGCTTCCAAAACATTTACGATCCCACGATCGCCACCGGCCCAATGCAAAGTCCATCACCGACCTTCAAATTCTGTCCGTCGAACGGCAGCGACCCGCTGACCAAGGTGTACAAGATGACCCCCAAACTCCAGACGTCCACTTCTGGGCCGTCGTACTTCTTGCCCTGGAAGAGCTCGGGTGCCGCGTACGGCGGGCTCCCGCAGAACGTGTCCAGCTTGGTTCCCGGGCAGAACTCGTTGGCGAAGCCGAAGTCGGCGATTTTGATGTTGAAGTCCGCATCCATGAGAAGGTTTTCTGCCTGTCGGTGGTGGTGATGTTTGAATGAATGGTCACTTCCGAGCATGCCCAACCCACACCAGCATTATCATCATCATCACAATCCCATCACCACCATCACCATCATCATCACAATCCCATCACCATCATCATCACAATCCCATCATCATCATCAACATCGTAATCATCTCCATCATTATTTTTGACTACCTTTAGATCCCTGTGCAGTACCCTCTTCTGATGGCAATACTGAACAGCCGAGACGATCTGTTGGTGCAGAAAATGATAACTTGATAACTATCAACACCATCATGTAAAACATCATCATCATCATCATCGTCGTCACCTGTCTGAATTTTGCTCGAGCCTCCTTCTCTTTCATCTTTCCGTGGGCTACCAGGAAGTCAAAAACTTCACCTGTGGGACGTCACGATGAATTGTTGGTTAGCCATCGTCGTTATCATCACCATCATAATCAACATCAGCAGCAGTAGTAGCAGTACTAACCTCCGCTGGCGTACTCCATGACAAGGTACACCGTCCTCTCTGTCTCGATGACCTCGTACAAACGAACTGAACAAAACAACAATTAACTCAGTTAACTCCTACTGACCGACAAAATTACAAACAAATGGTTGTAAACGAATAATAATAATAAAATAATAATAATAATAATAATAATAAAATAATAAAAAATGCGAGTTATAAATAAATAACAACAACTTCCAGCGACAATTATAACTGTTGATCCAATACGACGACGATGCTAGCATTGGTTGCTTTTTTTTCTCGTCAAGATGCAAGTGATACAAAAAAATCAGATAAATAATGAACACAAATTCTAATATCGACATCTGACATCAAGTTGATGCCATGAAATTCCAACATAAAAGTAGTCAGATACTTTTAAAGCTGACAGAGAAGTACAGCCCACAAATTAACTCGTGAATTAATTAATTAATTGCAAGAGGAGATCTGTCCAGTCAGATGATTTCTAATGTACTAACTATTAAAAGTTAGGTCCAGCTCCTTAAAAATTCACTTTTTGAATGAAAAAAGGCCGTTCAAGATATCTTCTACAGCCGAGCGATCGTTGATATTTCGAACGACGATGATGATAATAACAACTGCATTAATTTCATATTAAGCCTAAAAACACAAAAAAAAAACAGACGAACTATGATAGCTTATTACGATCAGAGCAGAGGTTGAGCAACATTTTCGAAGACCTTTAAAGCACTCTTACAACAATTATTGTTTACAACGACTGAACTCGTCGAACGTCTTTCAACAACAACAACTTCTGTTTAAATGCACTCATATTCCTGCCTTATTATACACCTATATATACTATACTATTTACTACAAACCTAATGATGCTATTCTACCCCCCAGAATTGTTATGAAACGTGTCAACTTCATCATACAAACTTAAACTCGAAGGAAAAATGCAATGCTCATTTTGATGCCTGAGGTCATGAAAATTCATGCATTAAAATATTGCACTTAATTTTATGTTCATTTAAGTATAATAACAATAATAATAATAATAATAATAATAATAATAATAATCATAATCAACATCATTATAATCCAATTACGTCAACCAAATAATTTCAATTCTTTTTCTCGCCGCAGCAGGTCGCAAGTCGCGTTTACTTGCGTTTGCAATCAACAAGAACTAAATTCAAATAGAACAATGTCTACGATGATGAAGATGACAGATGACGTCCACAAGTACATCTTTGAACCGCAACTTGTTTGATGATCGCGATGATGATGATGATGATGGTGATGATGGTGAGGATGATGATGATGACAGTACAAACATGTAAGAGTTATGTTTTGAATTGACGATGATGCATGTCTATTGCTTTGTGACTAAACACGGACCATCAATTTGGTCGGAAAAGGTGGTATTTTCTGCTAGGTTGCCATTGTAGTTGTTATTATTATTATTATTATTATTTTTATTATTATATTATTATTATTATAATATTATTATTATTTCTGTTATTATTATTATCATCATCATAATGTTGTGTCAACAACAGCGTGCAAAGATTGCTTTGTGACTCACCGATATTTGGGTGATTCAAAAACTTCATGATCCTTACTTCCCTGGAGAGCTGATTGTAAAAAAACAACAAACTTTAAATACAAATATTATACATATATTAAATACAAACATTGTACAAAAAATATGCGATCGGCACGTGCAGAGCAGGTCTATCCAAACTTTTAAGCAACAATGTCGAACGACAGGTACCGATAAACTTTTAATCAAAACAATCAGATGCAATTATTATTATCATTGTTATTATTATTATTATTATTATTATTAAATGCAATAAAAAGATAATTAAATACAATCAAATGCAATCGCTCACTTTCTGCAGACTCGAATGGTTCAGTTGCGTCTTGTCGATAATCTTTATGGCTACCTACGTAGGAAACGAGAATTAATAATTTTTAATTGAAATTGCAAATTTAATAATCAAAGGTTATCGTTGCTGTGCTGATTATCATCGTTACACGTCACATGCTTGCATGCAATCGCGTAGTCTTGATGAATTAATTAACGAATTAATTTGAAAATAAATTTGATGCAATTTGCTTATAAACTTTGTCACGAATCATGACCATCACCAGAAAAAAAGATAGAAAATATGAGCTCCCATTACGATTATTAATAACATCATTAACAAGCAACGAACATGTTGTTTAAGGTGTTTATCCGAATTAACGACTGATCGTTCATTAAAATTTATGAATTCAATTTGATCGACCATTTCTTTCAAATTAGGCCATTAATAAATAAACAAACAATACAGAGGCCCTTAATCAGAGATTATTGAGATGTCTGATCCGTGCCTTGGTGGATGGAGATCGAAGGATCACATGACTAAAACATAAGTGGCACTGCTAAAGCAATCAAAGAACTCAACTAACAGTGATTATTAAAATAATAATAATAATAATAATAATAATAATAAAATAATAACAATAATAATAATAATAACATTAATAATAATAAAAATGCTGGCAACATATAAAGAAACAACAGCGGCGGAAGAAGAATAACGATAATTACGGAAACAATGTCGCCATGGCAACGCAGCAAACAACGTGTCGACGAGAAGCGATCGTAGGACTTTAAGGGGAATCGAGGCAAAGAACCTCCGAGGATCCGATTGTTTTAGAGAAGGAACAACATTACCATTGTCAACCAATTCTCATAGCTTTTTGAATTCTCAAACATCATTATTATTATTATTATTATTATTATTATTAATTTTAATATTATTTAAATGACCGTAAGCATAATGGCTTCATCGATTAAACTAAGCTTCGCTGAAATAATTTATCAAAGGACGACAATGTTGCGACACTTAAGACATTAAGACTCGTGACATCGAGATTAACAACGACAATGGCATCGATCGAGGGAAGGCGTACGCACGATACCATCATCACTCAATGAATTACATAACATCCATTCATTAACAACAGATTCGTTGCATTATTGTTAAGAGCTTCTTCTTGGCTCGTGCCAGGAATTGAAGGCAAGACCCGTGGCTCTGTAATGCTTCAATAAAGGCATGGATTAAGGAACTTAATGGCAAAGCTCTTTACGAACAAAGGGAATTAGAGGAAATATCGGCATCATTTAAAATCTGAAAACCAATGTTTATACCGTTGAATCTTCATTCGACATTAAGACTTTGAACAAACTTCTTTAATTTTAAATAAACCACAAGTATGTTGAATCAATACTAATCTAGCAGAAACATTCACAATCAAGACAAAGATAAATAGTTAGTTTAAAAATTAACATTTATTATTATTAACATTAACAAAACTTTTACGGGCATCCTTGTCAACAACTTCAAACAATTACCTCTTGCCCTGTAGGTATGTGCTTGGCCAACTTGACTTTGGCAAAGTTGCCCTTGCCAATAGTCTTGATCAGCCTGTATTTGCCGATCTTGTGGTCGTCCGGACCCTGCGCCTTTGTCGTTGACATATCTCAGAGCTGTCCTTTGTGATAAGGCCTGGCATTTTAAGTTGTATTTAAATATTTTTAAAATACAGAAAATAGGCAGATAAATTTCTGTCTTTGATGTTTTAAACAAACGTATTTAATCAGTGGGAAGATTTTTAGACTATATTAATCCAAAATATATAGGTTATAAACAAAGTTAAACTGAATTATTTAAAATAATAAAATATAATAGTGGCAAATAAATAATAATAATAATAACAACAATCTAAAGAAATAATTTACAGAAACACGTAATTATGTAATTGTGATTACCTTTCATATAGTAACCGTGTAAGAATAATACAGGTGTGTCTTCACAAAAATCCGCTCACTAATAAAAGCGATCACCACGAAATCTAAACTCACCTCAAAATATTTAACTTCTTCCACAACGACAGCTACAAACTCCGCACAAGCTTCTTTTACCACAATCTGGATACGCACTTTTAAATACGTCTACAATAATAATTGATAATTTAAAGTTTACGCTCTCTTCTAAGTCTTTTAATTATTTTTGGCTCATAATTCCATTGGAAAGTCACAACAGATAGAAGGTATGAAAATCCTACGATGTAATCGGCCGAATCTGACAAGACGAAGAGAGACGAAATTATCAAAACAAGAACTTTGTTACAAAAATGGTCGAAAGACCACAAAACACTGTAAGGAGAGAACCTGGTCTGACGGGTTGCTATATTCAACTAACTTTCCATTTGTTAAACAGAATAATTTAATGTGTTGTTTATTGTAAGCAGCCACGTTTTAATTGTGTTTTTTTTGAAATTATAAAATTTTGCTCATTTTTTAAATGAATGCATTCATTCAATGTGTAAGCCATAAATATTTTAGAAAAATTTTTTTTAAATAAAATAAATTAATTATAAAGAACTAACTTTGAAATTAGTACAAAGTGCCCAAGACCTACATAGCTCTAAATGCGAGCGGTCGTTGTCATGATATATGATCGCGGTACGTGATAAATTCCAGTAAACTTTTGAACCGTATTTGAACTTCATTGATAAAAGTAAAGATTGTCACGATTAAGCTTCGGAAATCGACTTTGTTCTTGCAAGATAAAAAATTGTAAACATTGACAAATCAAAATTCATTTTTCATCGTTCAGCTGACATTTGTTTTTAATGAGGTTTTATTCGTGGAGGGTGGAAATTTACACCAAGCATCTTTACACGTGAGATTAACTCCTTAGCCCTTAGGTGAGATATAATTTGAATTGGAAAAATGTGGCATGCTTCAGGAGACACGCGCGTTTAAATATAAGCACCATGACCTTTTTATCTTTACACTTATATTTATATATCATATATTTATTTCATCAGGATCTTTTTTAAGATATATTTATTATTTGTTATATTGGTTTTATTCTATTGCTCTACAATAATTGATAGATTCTGTTATTCTGCAAACCATCAGATGGCATTACCGGCCACTACAGAGTTCTCGACCTAAAGCAGATTATTGCAATTTTTATTCAAGCAGCCGTATAATCTTTACAGACCATGGGCAACTCGACTTCTGCTGCACATGCCGAGAGGGCGATGTCCGATTCCGGTGACGAGTGCACTCTGCCGATGCCGAGGTATTACGACACCCACGAATTTCACTGCAGACCTCGGGCTCCTAGGTACAAGGTTAGACCTTGTAGACCGTAATAATATGGCCTTGAGGTCCATTGGTGGACTTATGCCACCTTAAAGATTGTTTTCATTTAATTAGATCGGTTTTGGTTGCGAGTTCAACATTTGTGTGTTCTCAAAGTTCGAGTAGAATGTGTTTACATTCTGTAATCAAATTCAGATTCATTATCGACGGCCGTCTTCGTTGTGGTAACGAATCATCTGACTGTTGTTGTCATTATAATTATATATTAATGTAATATATTACGCTAGTAATGGGTCATCTTTCGCATTCGTATTCATCGCGTGAGTAAATAATATTCGAGCATTGGATGTCGATCAATCCGTTCGAGCGATTAAAATTTATCTCATCCAGTTGGCAGACAAGAAGGTCATTCGAAGGAAGTTCATGAGCGAGGACTTCACTCCTCTGTCCTCCCCCACCACCATACCCACCCTGTTCAGGTGGTCCAGGGGAGGCCGGAGTGTGTACCTCATGGGTAGTTTCGATGGATGGAGTAACAGGATTCCTCTGGTGATAAGGTGGTTGTTGTGATCATTTCATGTTGATGATGACTAGTGATTTCATTTCATCCTCTAACTTTTTTGTTATGTAATTAATATAATTTTATTATGAAATGGTAACGATCGTTAATTAATATCAATATTTCTTAAATCGGCTCGCCAGCGAAGACGAATTCATAGCCATCGTGGAACTGCCGGTGGGTCGACACGAGTACAAGTTCCTTGTGGACGGGGAGTGGAATTACGACCCCGACGAGGTCAGGAGGTACAACTAGTGCAACATCATCATCATCATAATCGTTGTCTCTACATTTATCATTGTGCTTAAATGTTGGCAATTGAAATTCATAGATCTATTTTGTTTCAGAATTGTAATCTTTGTTTGCTATAATCTCCCCTCTATATCTGATATTATCTTTACCAACCATAATTGTCATCATCATCACAACTGTAATCATCACAACCATAATCGTCATCACAATCATTATCATCATCATCTACTACTCGCCAGCCTCGGGTCGACAACGGTTTGCAGTCGTTCAACAACGTCGTAACGATCAAGGAAACCGATTTCGAGGTCTTCAAAGCGCTGGCAGCAGACGACAAAAGTCTTTCGACAGCCGAGGACAGAGGTTGGCCTCGTTTTTCTTTGTTCGGGTTTTTGAGTGACGACCGGTTTTACGGTTTCGTGCTGCGCCATTGTGATCGTTGACAGGTCGTTATTGGTTTCTTTCGACTGGGATAGAATTTGGAATTTAGTAATATCATCGTGTATTTAATCATATGTATTGATTTATTATTAAATTATTAGTTAAATGGTAATTATTACTAATAATTATTTTAACACTTAGTGTTATCAATTATTATGGTGAACGCGGTTTAACATCATTATGTATTTTATTAATATTATTTATTAATGAATTATTAGTTAATTGATAATTATCACTTATAACGATTTCAACACTTAGCGTTATCGACTATTATGGTGAACATGACGTGCGTGTCATCAAGTCCGTTAAGGATCTTTTTTTCGCCCAATCGATCCAGCATTGGATAACAACGGGTTCGGCCAGGAAGTCCCCTCAAACATGGCCCCGCACCAGAGACCCCCGACATTGCCTCCTCAGTTGTTACAGATTGTCTTGAACAAGGAGACACCCCACTCTGTGAGTCGTTGCAATCGATAATTTAATTAGTAACATTTTAGTAGATGATTATTAACGTTATACAACGAATTAATTGATCGATCAATCAATAATCCTAATGTTATTCATTGTACCCGATAATTTAAGTAGTAACATTTTAGTAAATGATTATTATTATTATATAACGAATTGATCAATCAATAATCCTAATGTTAAGTAATTTAGCAAATGATGATTAAATGCTCGAGTGAATTGCATGCGTTAGTGTAAATTAATTCATTTCGTCCTCCGACGTTGTTCGCAGGTCGACCCGACGATCCTACACGCTCCCCATTTGGCCGAACTGAACCACCTGCACGCTCTTTCCATAAAGGGCGGAGTTATTACAATGAGTTCTACCCACAGGTACAAGAAAAAGTACATCACCACCATATTTTACCAGCCGACTTGAGCATTTCTTAAACGACATCTCGCATCCACGGAGTCGAACGCTCGTCTTGTCTCCCTTCGCAAAATTTCATCCCTGCCGGACTATGAACTTGTTGTTGTCGCATCTTCGGCGATCCGTTTGTGCATGCAAATCATTTTCACGTTTTTAAATTTTTAAGGCGCACCCAAATCCGATCGTAAAATTTATTTTTAAAACTCCTAAGCAATAATAGCCTTGTAATCTTTACAATCTTTGTAATCTGTAATCTTGTAAACTCGCGGTGTCGTAAAGTGGAACCGCTCCTAGCAGCTGATTCAGATTTCTGCTCAATTTTCCGTGAATTCTTCGACTTCTTCCCCATTTCGCTCCACAAAAGCTGTTCTCGTGTTTCCTTTTTTTTTGCATTTGAATCCTATTTTTTGTTCGAGTCGACGGTCAGCATCTCGAGCCGTTCGTTCAGTCGTCGATTGAAATTATTTTGCTTCGATGCCCTGGAATCAACTTTTTGCCACATTTTCCGCCAACGAGCTGCAATTTTGTTGCGATAATCGATAATTCGGGGGAATCGACTTTGAGAGTTTCTTGCTCTCGATCACTGCCAAATCTTTCGTTATTTACGTGGCTGGAGAAATGTGGCAACATTATTTTTATTGGTGCTAATGTAAACTTGAAGCTTGTGACCTCGGAGCTTGCTATCCATAATAACCCCTCTACTCTGCTTTTGCTATATTTACCCACGCATGAGAAACATTTATAGTTATGAATGTTTATTTATCGTGTGTCGATGCAAACTCGCAGTGCATAATATTATTGTATTATATGTTTATAATGTGTTACAATCGGTCTGTCGAGCATAATTCTGTCAAGAGTTGCTGCATTGCAGTGTCATCGGCCTTAGTGGTTAGTGTTAGATTCTTGTGTGACGAAAAGTAAAAAAAACATATAATAATTTTTAAGTATTGAAAGTGTTATGAAGCGTCGGGTCTGTAACGCCGCGTTCTGCCTCGCGTGTAGTTTGTATTCCATGACCACAAAATAAAAGTGATAATCGAGAGTAAATAATTTTCATTTAATTAATTTTATCGGCTGAACCGTAGAGTTTAAGTGTCGGTTTGTAAATTTGTAAATTGGTAATTATAAGTTACTTTAATTTTTAAAATTTAACAATAAAGTTCGACATTGCTGGGAAGTGTCAAATGTTATTTTTGTTTTAGTTAATACGAAGCGATGTTAATGTTCCCTCGTTTGGTAAACATTTAAATTTCAAAACAAAGAACACCTCTGATCGATTTTAGAAGATCGTCGGTGACTCATCGCTCGTCAGAAGACATGGCTTCTCGGATTTCGTCGTCGCGAATCGTCGGTTTGAGTTGGAGTAAAATGGACAGCCCGTTGGATGCGGATTTAAAGAAAGGCGCTAAAAAGTCAAAAAAAGGAAAGGAGAACGTCGAGTATGAAGACGTAGCCGTAGGTGGAATTGACAATGGTGACGAGAAGAAATGCGAATCCGTCAAAGTGGTGGCAAACAAAGCAGCTAAAGCTTTTGGCGAGAGAATCCTGAAGACCATAAACGAGGCAGAGACTGCCACTAACACCGCTCTCGTCAAACGTGCCAACATGGTTAAGTCGGCAGTCACATCAATCAAACAGGTAGAAAGATGTCCTGCTAACTAACACTAACAATCATCGACTGACACTTTCGGCTCTGCTTAAATAATGTTTGCTAATTATGCTCGATAAGTATACCTAGGTATTAAACCAACGTGGTTAGTTTAACAAATTGTTATGTAATGCACTTCAGAATGAGAACACACATGCGATTCACGTACTCCCAAGTTATGCATGGCTGCAGTCAGAGCCCATATGTTCGTAAATAAATCCTCCATAAATCTGTTCAACTATGTAGTATTGCAACAATTCATGCAGCACTGGAGCTGACCAGGAGAAACACACGTTTTTAGACTTAATTGATTGTTTCCTACGAGATGCTTTAAGAGGCACTTAAAAGTGATTGGTTTAAAAACTAATTACTTGTTAACTAATTACTTGTTAAGTAATTATTAATTACAATTAGTAAGATGTCAAAATGTCAGAAACACCACCGGTTTTCTCCAGAAACTCAAGTCGTCCACTCGGAGGAGAAAGCGCCTCGTGACGGCGACACCGTCCCCCTTCAAGGCCGACCTGGTTTTGAAGACCCCCGAGGGTGTAACTAGGTCGGGTCGACTGATAAGATGCCAGGACGTCAAGATGTACTCCCCGTTCGGATTCGACTCGCCCCTTTACAATCGCACTCCGAAACCCAAGATGGGACTGGGAGACAGCAAGCCAAAGTAGGTAAACCCTTTTATTAGGTAAAAGGCCGCTAATTTGGCCAATAGGCGAACGGACGGGTCGAGATTATGCAGTCCTACTGTTCTTCCCCTAGGTTGTTATTGGCCAGCCCGGAGGGCATTGGAAATTCTTTGGCCAACGATTTGGAAGCCCTGGCTAACCTAAGCGACGGCTGGTCTACACCTGGAACCGGGAAAAAGCTTACGAGGTGAGGATCTCGTTAACGTTTTAAAGGTTGACGATTGTTAGCATACGACCCAGACTCGAAAGGTTGAGAATTGTTTCTGTCGAATCTGTGGTCGTCAGTCTTATGTTTAGCTGGTCAAAACAGGCCACTATTTTATAAGCTCGTAAACTAATTAATTAATTTCACCGACCAATCAGGAGCAAAATAAGGACTACCCCGAGGTCGTCCAGAAGATCCATGAGAAGCAAGAAGCCGCTGTTTCCTTGATGTGGCGATGATATCGATGTTGGTGGTGGTAATGATGACGATGTTGGTGGCGGTGATGATGACGATGTTGGTGGTGGTAATGATGACGATGTCGGTGGCAGTGTCTTGAACTTAGTCTTAGCATGCATTGTTCACTTTGTTTTTTTGCAAATTGGTGTGAGAATACTTTTTAGTCGGTTGTGGTTCTATTTCTGATCAGCAGACGCTCAATTTGAAATCTCAACATTGGCTTTGCCCAGATTATTTTTAGAGATTCTACTTTACACGACCTACGATTTATTTTTAGATGGAAATTGTTTTTGCAGATCTGATTCGTAGTTTTTCGTCGCCTTAGGTCCTTAGGTACTTAGATCATCGTGTACTCGCTAGTCTTGGTATTTTTCTTGGAATAAACATTCCTTTTACAAAAAACCAGTTTTGTGTTTTGCCCACGAGGAACTTTTTCGAGTCAGTAAATTCCAAAGCTTTGGTTGGTTCAAATGATTATTTAATTTATTTTTTAAATAATTATTTAATTTATTTAAAACGATTACTAAACTAGACATGCTTGTTTAGACGAGTTTCGATCGGAGTTTTACTGATTTTCAAGTCTCTGTTAAGTGCCCGCCTGAAACGAAAAATTGAAGGCAGCATTATGTGGAGCACCATATATTAATAATCCTAACTAATAATTAATAATCCCAATTAATAATGGAAAAAGTAATTTTGAATACATATCTGAACTCTCTGTGTGTGTCACTGCTACAATTACCACCACCATAATCGTCGTCGTCATCATCATCACCTTCATGGATTGCTTCATAGCCTTCCAAGTCCTGAAAAGTTCTGTTCCAGTTGGAAGCTTTTGAATGATCCTCCTCACTCCAGGTGTCCTCATCATTATCATCACCTTCGCCTCTTCCTCCTCCTCTTCATCTTCCCCACCATCATCATCATCATCATCGTCGTCGTCAGGGCCACGTTCGTCTATCTTTTTGTCGCCAGATGGCAGGATCAGTAATGACGGCGCAAGTCAAGGGTGAAATAGGGTCGATGGGGTAATAAATAAAGCATATTGCCGTTATAATCATCATTATCGTCATCATCACCATTATCATCATCATCACCATTATCATCATCGGCATCATTATCACCACCAAAACGATGTCTTGCAAAATGCAGTTGAAAGGATATGTGCAGTTATGGGGAACCTCAGACGCCCTTCTTCCGTGGCTATTTCTAGGTCGTGTCGGAGTTCATGACCTCCTTTGATGGTGATGTTAGAGTGTTTCGATGATGATGACGATGTCGATGTCGACATCGTGGAGGCGTACAGTTGTATCTCGACGTTGCATCGCAAACCTGCAGGGATCTGGCGATTGAAAAGCGAAGTTTACTTTTAAACGTGCTTATTGAGATGCATGTCATGTTATAAGGAGTAGTTTGAAGTGAATCTTTGCATCAATCGATAAGTTGAAGTCAGATACGTCAGGAGATAACATTCAGAACCCACAAGACAACGATGATGCACTCTCTGACATTCCATAAAAAATCAACGACCCACCGGAACAGCCTGGTACAAAACCCTCAGTCCGGTCTTGGGCGGGGGGAGTCTGATTCGAAACTTTTTCGGTTCGAGTCCCGAATTCTTTATCTGCATCGTGTAGGAAAACACCTCGCCGTCTTTGACCTTTCCAAAGTTCAAAGCCGGGGTCACGATGGCCAGCGTGCCGGCCCTGGATTCGGCGGAAAGTGATCTCTCGGCTTCTCGATCCGAGCTTCGAGATCGTGACCCCGAAACGATTCTTTGCGTGTTGTCGACCTTCGAAAGGTCAACGATAGCGCTCGAATCGGATTTGTTGTTGTTGTTGCTCGAGCATTGCACGTTGTTACTGTTGAAGTTGTTGACGCAACAATTCGAGGGACAGCATCTCGACAGGAACTCCGGCTGATGGGTTCGCTGAGGACGTGGAAACGACAAAACCGACTCAAAATAATCAATGGAATTTCAATATGAACACTACTAGCCGAGCTAATAATAACAACGTCTACGGAAGCAATACATACAACTAATTAATTAATTAATAAATGTAAATAAATAAACAATTAATAAATAAATGTTTACAACTGCAAGGTATCATAGAAGTATCAAAAGGTATCATCGTCACAAAAAAAAAGGTGTCGCTCACTGTTTCTTCATTGCAACATGCATTTTCGTCATCATTATCAGCACACTCTTCTCCGGGATCGTCTCCGTAATCATTACCAAGGTTTCCACCACCAGAATTTCCATGACTATAATCACCACCGGTGTTTCTACCACTACCATAATCATCACCCGAATCTCCGCTGCCCTCGCAAGCGTCGTCATCCTGTTCGTCAACCGTTTCTCTGTTGTTGTCGCAAGTGTTGTCGGGATTTTGTCGAAGAAAGTTGCAAGGATAGGGAACTGGCTCAGAAGAACTCATTTCGTGGGTGGCAGGTGGTTTGACCTCAACTAATAAATTGATTGACATTAACATTTCAATCAACTAATAAATTGATTGACATTAACATTTCAATCAACTAATAAATTGATTGACATTAACATTTCAATCAAGTAACAAATTGAAATAGAACTTCTTCCATCTTAATCACCTTCATTGCAGGGTTCCTCTTCTTGGGTGGCAATGTTCGAAGTATAAGGCGGTGGCACTGTTAACAGATTATCGAGTGCAATCATTATCACAACCACTTTCATCATCACTATCTTAATCACTATCATTATCTTAATCACTATCATTATCTTAATCACTATCATTATCTTAATCACTATCATTATCTTAATCACTATCATTATCTTAATCACTATCATTATCTTAATCATTATCATTATCTTAATCACTATCACTATCTTAATCACTATCATTATCTTAATCACTATCATTATCTTAATCACTATCATTATCTTAATCACTATCATTATCTAATCACTATCATTATCTTAATCACTATCACTATCTTAATCACTATCATTATCTTAATCACTATCATTATCTTAATCACTATCATTATCTTAATCCCTATCATTATCTTAATCACTATCATTATCGTAATCACTATCATTATCGTAATCACTATTGTCGTCTTAACCACCATCATTACCATAACCATCATAACTGTCTTAATCATCACTATCACCATCATCACCATCATCATCACTGTCATACTCACATCTGCCAGCAGCTGTGATCAGGCAGAGCACCCTCTTCTTGAGTTCTTCCGCTAATTCCTTCTCCTCGTCCGTCCTCGGATCGACGACTTCCATTTCCTTCAGTTCCTTCATCTGCCTCAGTCTTTCCTCGAACAGGCGTCTCATGGCCTTTTCCATTCTGAGTGATCGGAGAATTGAACTTCGGTTTATTTTTACTTCCAGGGATGTGCAAGACGTACGATTAATGCGATACAATGCAATGCGATTAAAACGCGATTAATTCGAGGTCTAATTTGATGATGATGTTGCCGTGTTTAGAATGATTTCATTTTGTGTAAAAGTTAATTACAGACGCTCGATACGACATTAACGATTAACAATAATACTTGCCATCAACCATCTATCCACTGAAACACTCAACATCATATTTGAACATTCAAATTAAATTTAAATTCAAATTAAATTTAAATTCACATCCAGATTAAATTAAAAATTAATTATCAACACCAGGTGACCTCTCTCTCAAGTCCTCCTCGAGTGCGGGAAACTGAAAGAACTTCCTCTTTTCGACCATCGACAACTTCTTCTTGCATTCGTCTTCCTCCTTTTTCTCTTCCTTCCTGCACACGTTGCAACCGCATTCCAATTCATCTTCGACTTCTTCCACCGCCGGTCGTTCCTCGTCTCCGCACTCGCTCCACGACTTGACGTCCAATCCCACCCCTGCGTCGTGCCCGAAAGATTTTCCGGGCTTTTTCTCTTCCTTAGGAGGAAAATTTGCAAAATTTCTCGACCTGAGTCCTTTGGGGATGATCTGGGTTTTGTGTCCGCAGCCCGGTCTCCTGGTTTTCGACCGAACGGTTCTGCGGAAAGTCCTGGCCGACGTTATGCCGAACGCGTTCGTCTCGGGACATCCGTCGAAGAGTTTGTCGGCGACGAGTTTGACTTCCGGGTCCTTCTTGAGTTTCTTCAGTTCGCGTTCGACCTCGATCGTTCTCAAAAACTCGACAGCCTTTCGCGAACCCAGGATGTTGAATATTTTCAAGTCCTCGCTCGTCAAGTTCGTCACGGGAATTGTTTTGATGAAACCTGGAACGCCGCAACAAATTTTTATTATTATTAATTATCATTATTGTAATCGACATTTGATAAATGAGTTGAGAGAATATGGATTTCTAAAATTAAATCATCCGTTTAATCACCGATGGTGCAAACCTTCGACGAAGCAAACGCTCGCTTCCCCCCTCTTGTTGGTCGCGTATCGTCGACCGGTCGAATCCACGGTTTCCATCACCGTGTCCTCTCCGTGCTTCATCGAGTAGACTCCGGCAATTTTTTGTCCTTCGACGTGCTTCAAGAACTTCGTGACATCTTCTGCCACCTCGCTCCTCGTGCTCGTCCTGCTCTCGATTTTGATCGGAATTTCAAAGTCGTCTGCCCTCGTCGAACCGCCAGTCGATTGTTTTTCCGAGGAGCACGAGCCCTCGGCACCCTTCTCGCTCGGAAGA
This sequence comes from Whitmania pigra, assembly GCA_021613335.1. NCBI lineage: Eukaryota > Metazoa > Annelida > Clitellata > Hirudinida > Haemopidae > Whitmania > Whitmania pigra. The sequence goes on along the minus strand of JAJTWR010000019.1, from coordinate 193,306 downwards.
GTGTGGATCGCATCCACGACCTCTTTGCCGAGGTAAGTCGCAGTTCCGTTCTCGTCGATGCAGAGCACGGAGCTGTCGTCCATGCAGAGTTTGTACGCTCCGCTGGAGAAGCATTCCAGTTTGCACTTCTCGACGTCGAACACGACCGTCACGACCTTCGAGTCGGACGAGACCGTCGGATATGACGGGCACTCGACCGTGAAGCAGGTCGACACGCTCTTGTCGAACCTCGTGCAGGTGCTTTCTGGAGATGAAGTCATGGTAATGATTTTGATGACTAGAACAGCGACGAAGTGTAACAATTTATAAGCTAAATTAACAATTAAACAATTATAACAATTAACCTACAATCTGCGTTCACGTTACGTAAGCTTGTTAACTACCGACTTAATCACTTCCATTTAGCTTTTTGTCTTGCTCCCCTAAGTAGGGCATCCAAACATAGGATTAAGACACGAATAATCACTAAGGCATACGTTATTTATTTATTTATTTATTTATTTATTTATTTGATTAAAGTCTGTTGCATAACTAGGATGGAGGCGTGCGTTACTTTAAGCTTATTTAGTTATACAAACGAAGATTGTTCGACAGTGGTGTATTTACTGAGCGTAAGAAAAAATAAAGCTGCAATTGTCAATTATAATGATGACGTCAAATCAATTGGATTTCAGGAGCAGTAAATGATTTACATTCAGTTAACTCTTAATGTAATTAATGAAATTAAATATTATGTGATTAATGAAATTAAATATTATGTGATTAATGAAATTAAATATTATGTGATTAATGAAATTAAATATTATGTGATTAATGAAATTACAACTCTTAGCAATTGAATAATTGTATAATTATAACTAAAATGATGCTATGGCTAGCATCATATGGCTGGATGAAAATCGCCGATTAATTTGACACGATTACAATCGATAATGACAACAAAAATAACAACAACGACGACGACAACCTCGAGGCAACGACTGAAGTGTGGTGATGCGTGTGCAGTCGGAATGTTCTACGACGAGAACTCCGCTCGGTTTGAGAACCGTGAGTACCCTATCCTCTCTGCTGGTCATTATCTGGACAGTAACGATGATAATGATGTTAACGATGTTCATTGGTCCTTTGAATGTTGCTTCGAGTAATTATGATGGTGATGATTATTGTTGGTTACGATTGTTACTGTTGTTATTGTTATCGTTAAGAGCTATTTAGTCATTGTCAATTTATCTCTCGCAATTCAACAATAGTCGAATAAGCAACCGAGTACAATTCATTGCATCGAATTCGCCACAAAATTGAATTTAAAAACATCCGCACATACCTCATAAAATTAAATTTAAAAAAATAAATATTCCCGCATCCCTCCAAGATTCCTACCTCTTTGGTTTGTGGGTCGCTGACAGTGTAAACCCTGAGAGGCCTCAGATGCACCAACTGACCATCCATCCGCTGAATGTACCTCTCCCCCGTAGGGCAGGTGGTCATCCAGCACAGGGAGGTCGGAGGGCAGGTTAGGGTACCCGGTGCGGGTTTGTCGTTCGTTTCGGGTGAACTCTCTTCCGTTTTGTCTGCATCGCCCTTCTTGACTGAAAGGTGTCATTGGAATTTTAGTACTACCATTATTATTATTATTGTTATTATTATTACTATTATTATTATTATTATTATTATTATTATTATTATTATTATTTATTATTATTATTAATAATATCACAATAATTTGGCACCTCTAAACTAAGCTAAGTTAAGCATCTGTCGTTTTAAAAATTAACTGTTTGTGTGCGTAAACAACTTAATCGAATTAATTAACTTCTTATTATGTACAAAATTAATCGAAGATGATCTCAATAAACAACACAATGCCTCACCTTTTTTGGGTGGTTCCTTGCCGACATGTTTTGAAGTTTTTGAATCCTCGGAGCCCGATGGTTCGAAAGGGGGATCCTGGAGTGAGGGTTGATTTAGGCAGGCCGTGGGGAAGGGCCTCAGCTCCTTAACCATTCCATCTGCAAACAGCACCTGTGGTTGTTGTTCATAGGTATGGTAGTAATGTAAGTTTTTTTTAAAATAAGATATGAAAGTAAATATTTTTTTATAATAAGTGTGAGACAGTGATGATGGAAAACATTTTTTTAATATGCTAAAATGTAAAAAAAAAAATAATAATGAGTCTGAGTCAATATCATCAATATCATCGAGAAATATTCATTGAATATTAATTTAATATTTTAAATTATAATAGCAACAATAAATGCGAGTAAATAACGATGGAATATATTTATTTTAATATTTTAAATCATAGTAACAAAAAATAAATGCAAGTAATTAATAAATGATAAATGGCAAATAATGGGCCTCTGATGCTCAGCACATGGCATCTTATAAATTTATTATTATTATTATTATTATTATTATTATTATTATTATTATTATTATTATATTATTATTATTATTATTATTATTATTATTATTATTATTATTATTTATTATTATTATTATATTATTATTATTACTATTACTATCATTATCTTCCAACCTTAATTTTTCCGTCCCACGTCGCCAGGACAACGTTCCCGTCGCACGTCACGTACCGAACCTTCTCGTCCGAGAAGTCGAGCGATCGGCAACAAGAATCTCCTCCGTCGTCCTTTCCGGGTCCGATCGTTTTCATCATTTTCGTCACAACGTTTCGACTGCACGCGTTGTCCGGTCGCAGGCCTGTTTCGAAAATAAATGTAAAATAATGAATAAAAAATATTATAATGTATAATAATAATAATAATAATAATAATTATAATTTTTGTTAAGTTATTATTAATAAACGTTATTACAATAATAATAATAATTTTTAATCAATTATTATTAATAGACGTCATTTCCAGCAAATATTTTCCATCAAAAATTTTGAAGTTAAAATAAAATTGCAAAATTAGTAAATAAATTTCAGAAATTCAAGATAATAAAATTAAAATAATAATGAAATATTTTAAGAGAAACAAATGATTAAACTAAACATCGATAAACTATGTCATCATTTTGTAAAATAAATAAAATAAGTTAACCGACCAAGAGCATTTTCCAGCATGAAGGTAATCTGCAGTCCATCCTTCCTACACACGAACAACTGGTTGAATTGTTGGACGATTTCCTTTGCTAAATTATTAATTAATTAATAATGGATAATATTGATTATTATTAATCAACTTAAGCAATGGTAATTATTATTAATTAACTTATTTAATATTAATTAATCGTTAATCAAGATAAATATCGATTAATTATTTATTAATGACTAGTTAAATTAAAAATAAATTAAACTTATATTAATAGTAATTAATATTCACTTTTGATATTTCATTATTAATTATACATTTCTAATTAACAATTAATTGATCATTGTTATGATTATTAATAATTGGTTAATTATTTTTTTACGAATTTCTTCTTCTTCCTTCACTTCTTTCTGTACGCTCCTTTCTTCCAATTCGTGCTCAACCGTCGCGTCATGGGGCTTCGATGATTCGTCCTGATTTTAAGAGATTTTTCAACCTTTTATCGATTAATTAATTAATTTTTAATTATCGATTAATTTAATAACGAATTAATTTTTTTTATTTAACGTTGAGTGCAGTGCAGTGACTTGCTAATGGCACGAATGCTATGCATTATGTATGCAATGAATAATGAATTCGATGCGTAATGTTTATAATATTTTGTATATATAATGTACAGTATTTATTATATTCTGAATATTTATAATATACCATATATTTTATATTCTGAATATTTATAATATACTGTATATTTAATATTCTTAATATTTTTAACATACCGTATATTTAATATTCTTAATATTTTTAACATACCGTATATTTAATATTCTGAATATTTATAATATATTTTCAACCTCCACAGTAGCGAGACGTTTGTTTTTGCTTCCCTTCGCAAACTTTGAGGTTTTTTGAGTTTTCGAATGTCTTGCTGTTTTCTCGTCGTCGTGAGATTCGAATGTTGTTGTTGTTGTTGCTGGGGGAATGTAGGCTGCTGGTTCGTAGGGTTTGCCTTGAAGTGTAAAACAGAACAACAACATCAACAACAACAGCAGCAACATCAACGACGACATCGGCAATTTAATTACAACCGAATGTTTTACTTATTTTACAAAACAGTGCACACAAGATTTTCATGCAACTTTCATAGCAGAGCTTGCATTAATTATTAATTATTCTCTCTTAATAAATTATCATTTAATTACCCTAATTAACATTAAAATTATAAAAAAATAAAAATAAAACCAAACGACCGACCGCCGATTGGCTCCCCGTCGTTCCCGAAGATGCTGTAAGACACGCTCAGTCCGTTCTCCAGGAGTCCGACGAACGACGAAAACTCGGCGACGGCCATTTCTCGAAGATCCGAGGTCGTCCCTTTGTCGTCCTCGGGTTTGTTTTCCACGACGTCAGTACGTCGAGCGTTCGAGAGGTTCGGAGAGGAAATGGTTTGCGACTTTTGGGGTTCGGTAGTTCTGGCATTGTTGCTGAGGTTTGCACAGTTGGTTGCGGGAGGCTTGCATGCGATGTTTTTGTCGTCGGAGGTCTCGGAGTCTTTGTCGCATTCCTTGTTGTTGTTGTCGTCGTTGCGGATCGGTCGGTCCGGAGTGTCTGGGAGTCGTCGACCAATTAAATTCAGGAGCGATGAGCGAGTCACCAGAAATTAGCACAGCGCAACGAGATGCGAACAAACGATGCTCATTAATGTCGCACGTATGCATTACATTTTATAAATATTACTTAATTCTCACTGAATAAACAATTAATGTACAAAACAATGAGTAAATAAGATCACACACCAAAGCACTTGTTCTCGCAACCGCGCTGGTCTCCCCTCAGCGGCGATGGATTGATGGTGTGAATTGTGAAGAAGTGACCATCTTTCTTCAGGGTGGTCCTGCACAGACACCTGCCTGGAAAGTCAACACTGATGATGAAGATGATGATGATGATCCTGATGCATGGGTAAAGTATTTTGAGACATGGATAGAAATGTTTAAATAAATATTAAATAATCCTACCTTGTCCCACGACGATTCTTTCTGCCTCAATGACTCCGCCGTCGGTTGTGTGCATCGATGCGGATCTGCCGACCATGCTGACGATGTTGTCGCCTATGTCATAGCCCAAGAACTGGAAAAGTGTTGCCATTTTATAATTATATGTAAATACGCAATAATAATAATAATAATAATAATAATAATAATAATAATATAATAATAATAATGCTTACTCAAGTTGTATGTTTTTATTAATTAATTGTTACAAATATGTAATAGCTACCTGACAATTTGTTGTAATTACCATCGCAACGTAAAACGACATCAGCCCAACGACTCGGTGACAACATTCCAATGCGGCTCGAAACTCACGCAGCAAATCTTTGGCTCCCTCGGCCGCGATTGGTCGGCTTCGACCCCGGAGGACTTTGGAATCTGCGAATCTCCGAATTTTTCCAATGTTTTCGTTTTCGAATCTCCGCTCCCATCGACTCCCAAAGCTTTGCCAGGTTTCGCTTTTGATTCTTTGCCGTTTGCCTGTCATTTAATTAATATATAATCGTTTAATATCCTCATACACTGGCGTTGGTTGGCCGAACGGGTTACCTGCCTGCATACGGCGGTAATATCAACAGTCGTAATGTGTCGTGTTCGAAACCCAGCCTGCACTGCCGCCGGCGCTATATAAATGGTTACAAGAAGTGCCACTGACGGTATGCATATGAAGTTACAATTACAATTAAAAATACAATTACAATTACACATACATGAGCACTAAGATCCGAGAATCCGCAAACCGACCTTCGTCTTGGCACCCTTGGACTCCCCAGTGTCCGACAGGATCTTCGACGTCTTTCCGGATTCCTCTTTCCCTTCGACTTCCGTCTTCTGCTTTCCGAGGATGGAAGCTTTGATGGAGCCACTTCGCACGTAAAAGTCTTCGGGCACGTCCGGCATCTTGCACCTAAAAATTGGGTACGATGATGATGATGATAACGACGACGATGATGATTATGTGATGATGATAATTATTATATTTTATTTATTTTAATCTTGTTTGAATTTAAAATCAAAGCCATTTGAAAGCTCCATTTTTTCAATAACCATGTTTACATTTTCAGGTTATATTTCATAAAAAATCTAAAATCCAATAAAATAAAAAATAGAAGCATACAATAATGAAACAAAATTTTTAAAAATAGCCTAAAAAATAAATGAAAATTTAATAATAAATAACATTAACAAATAATAATCATAATAACACATCGATTACAAAACGCGTCCACTCACTTCTCCATGGCGTCTGCTGCTTCTTGCAGCTCCCTGTCAATCCTCGATGACTCCGCCTCCAACTTCTGAACCTGGTACTTCATCTCCCTCATGTCCAACCAGCCGCTCAGTCGCTCCTTGAAGAACTGCAGGAAGTTCCTGTCGATGATGATGATGATTATGATTAATGTGATCATGATGATGATGGTGGTTATATTGATTATGATGGTGATGATGGTTATATTATGATGATGACAGTGAGTTTGATGAATTAATTTATTGTAAATAATAATAATAGTAATGATGATGATGGCGATGATGATGATAATAATAATAATAATAATAATAATAAAATAATAATAATAACAACAATAATAATAATAATAATAATAATAATAATAACATTAATAATAACAACCAGACTGCAACAAAGACATTAAAAGCCAACATCTGCCCACCTCAGACCACAGTCAGACAGGACTTGTGTCCTCCAAATGTTGTTCCTGGTTCGAGTCTTTTCGTCGAAAGGGTTGTGAAGGACAACGATCAGGGAGGCATCAGTTCTCCTCGTGTAGACGTCCACGTACGGGTGGGTGTCGAAGAGCCCGTGCATCCTCTGTTGATGATGATGATGTTAGTGATGATGATGATGATGATGATGATGTTAGTGATGATGATGATGATGATGATGATGATGATGGTGATGTTAGTGATGATTACGATATTGATTATGATGATGACGACAAAGATCATGATGACGGTGGTGATCATTATGGTGATACTGAATGAGTTAAAGACATCACCGATAATAATAACAATCATTTCTCCGAAAAACATCATCACCACCATCATCATCACCATAATGATCACCACCGTCATCATCACCACCATCATTCATCACCATCATGATCACCACCATCATCATCATCACCATCACTCATCATCACCTGCAACAGGCTCTGAGCATCGAGGGCCTCCTCGTAACAGAAATCATCGAGGATTCTTTTCTGCAAACACCTCAGTTTCTCTCCGAGTGACTGGCAGATTAACTCCGCCTCCTCCGAGATGGTATTGGTCACTGGAAATGAAATGTTAATTATTCATTAATCCTGATTAACTTTTAAGGACAATAATAACAATATGTAATAACTAATATAATATAATATAATATAATGTTGATGCTTGAAATGGAAGAACTCTGCAACAGTAATGAGAAATTGCTAACAATAATGATAACAAATAATTATGACAATGGTAACCATAATGACGATGATCCTATTAATAATGATAATAGTACTGTCTACAACAACACCTTTGAACTCACCTGACATAGCAGGGTGAAAGGTCAAGACACCCTGGTATGGATCGTCCCATATTACGGGTTCAACGATCGGTATCATAATCGAACCGTCGTCGACGACAACGCTGCGACAGTCCGTGTTCTTGAGCGACAAGCATTCAATCACAAGAAGGGTCAGGTAGTGGTCGAGCTCTGATTGGTTAGGAGAACTGATGGTCAGTTTTGATTGGATGGAAAAGCGTTCTTATGTTAAGGTTAAGATTATAAATGTTAAGATCAGTGATCAAGGGTTGGTATCATCATCATCATCATCATCATCATCATCATCATCATCACATCATCATCATCACCTGCAACAGGCTCTGAGCATCGAGGGCCTCCTCGTAACAGAAATCATCGAGGATTCTTTTCTGCAAACACCTCAGTTTCTCTCCGAGTGACTGGCAGATTAACTCCGCCTCCTCCGAGATGGTATTGGTCACTGGAAATGAAATGTTAATTATTCATTAATCCTGATTAACTTTTAAGGACAATAATAACAATATGTAATAACTAATATAATATAATATAATATAATGTTGATGCTTGAAATGGAAGAACTCTGCAACAGTAATGAGAAATTGCTAACAATAATGATAACAAATAATTATGACAATGGTAACCATAATGACGATGATCCTATTAATAATGATAATAGTACTGTCTACAACAACACCTTTGAACTCACCTGACATAGCAGGGTGAAAGGTCAAGACACCCTGGTATGGATCGTCCCATATTACGGGTTCAACGATCGGTATCATAATCGAACCGTCGTCGACGACAACGCTGCGACAGTCCGTGTTCTTGAGCGACAAGCATTCAATCACAAGAAGGGTCAGGTAGTGGTCGAGCTCTGATTGGTTAGGAGAACTGATGGTCAGTTTTGATTGGATGGAAAAGCGTTCTTATGTTAAAGGTTAAGATTATAAATGTTAAGATCAGTGATCAAGGGTTGGTATCATCATCATCATCATCATCATCATCATCATCATCATCACCACCATCATCATCATCACCACCATCACCACCATCATCATCATCATCATCATCTCAACAATTGCATCACAATTTCAAGTAGCATGTAACATTTTTATAATAACTGTGATTTTCCGTATTAATACATATTCAATCACATTACAATGTTGTCATTACAATACTGATTAATAATTCAGTACTTTAACGAATTGTTTTTAAAAACTCTACCAGTCTTATTGATTCTGGGACATTGTAAGTTGAAGAAGCACAGCAGTTGCTCCATCCTCATCTCTCGATCCGACCTACTTGCAACTAGGTCGGGTTGGCTGGAACACTCGTCTGCCAGTCTTATGAGATCGGCCGATTTTGTCAGGCCGAGCATTTCAAGCTCCGCCTTCAGGGGGTCGAAAGCCACCGGGAAACAGCGCCCCCTCTCGGGATCGGCCAACCGCTTCGAGGCCTCGTCATGGTAACCAACCACCTGCGGAGGATCGGGGCACGGAGGGTCCTTTTTTGGGGGGTCGGCTGGCCGGTTGAAGAGTCGCTTGAGTTTCTGAAGTTAGGAAGTTTTGCGCCAAGAGTTAATTTATTTTCAGATTGTTAAAAAAATAAATAATCACCAATTAATTGTCACCAATCAATCACCAGTAATTAATCGAAATTAAACATCTCAGCAATAAAAATCTTGAATGTTAATTAATTATCTTTTTTTTTTCTTAAATTCATTAAAAATCATTACAAATCAGAGCACCTGCTTCTCTTCATCCGACAGGGCCAATTGGAGAACAGCCTTCCCCATGTGGTCGATGATTCGCTGAACCGTCGAACCGACCTCCCCTCCACGACACTCGTCGGTCAGATTCAAATTCAGGCCGTCGCAGGGGAAGACACCGGCACTGCTACTGTTGTTCTTGTTGTTCCCTACGATTTTTCCAATGTTGTCGTCGTTGGAACAGTTGTTATTGTTGTTGGAACAGTTGTTGATGGAACAGTTGTTGTTGGAGCAGTTATTATTGTTGTTGGAACAATTGTTGAAGTTGTGGATCGTGTTCATTTCAACGATTTCGGGCTCCTTAGTTGCCAGCCTGTCCGAGAGAGTGATGTCATGCTCGGGGAATATTTTCTCCTTTAGCTCCTCCTCCCAGTGGCAGACCTGGGATTCATAAATATTCATTGACCTATTTAATTAGATATTAAAAATTGACTTGTGACCATTACCACTAAATAAATAACTTTCGCTAAAGAAATATGAAATTTAAATTTAGCTAAGCCATCAAGTCATGATTACAAGTGATAATAAGTCGTGGCTAGTTCTTTCTCCGCAGAAATGTTACCTGTTCTCGGATGCAGTACACGATGAGTGGGATGCTCGTCATGTCAGGTGTGAGGCTGTCCATCATGTCCTTGTAATAGGAACTGTCCAGGTATCTGGGTCGAGCAGACGTCAACAATGCTGTTGTGACAGAGAGGGATATGTGGAATATTGTGGATGTGAATATTGGTGAATATGAATAACAGTTGATTAGGCTTAAGTAATAAGTTAGTAAATATTAATCCTTACTCTCAGTTAGAGATGATATCGATACAAAAAGTTAATTAATTGATTAATCAATGGATATTAATTATGAAAACAACACTGTCATCATCACCATCATCAATCAACATCATCATAATAATGATATAATATTAATGAATAATAATAATAATAATAATAATAACAATAATAACAACAATAATAATAATGATTAACAATTAAAATAAGTTACGATTGATAACAACAAATGCTTCCATCCCAGCATCTCACCATCCTCCGCCTCCTCAGAAGACTTGAGAGCACCTTGGTGATCCTTTGGAATTCCCTCAGGTAACCTGATCACCTGGAGTGCATCCCTGTAGAACGTCCAGTGTCTCCTGTGAGTGACGAGGTCGTACAGGCTGCGAGCCACACGGTCGAACATGCAGACGCCGAGAAGCTCCTGAATATTCACGAGGGAGGGACTTGCATAATTAATCGTCGTTCAGGCAACGGTCGAATATTTTACGAATGTCATGATGCATGCTATTCCATTCGCTCCGTTGATAAAATATTTGATGCAATTAATTAACTCCATTTTTATTTTTATTTAAATTTAATTCTTTGCTAATCACGGAATGCGGAGAATCCGTTGTGCGTGCTATTTTATTCATTCGGTTGATAAAATATTTGATGCAATTAATTAATTCCATTTTGATTTTTATTTAATTTAAAATTTAATTTTTTGCTGAAATAAAACTTCCCTCGTGAATCACGGGATGCGGATTCTCCGTTGAAACGCAACGACTCGCTTAGCATCGATAAAACCGCAAGAAGCATCGAACACGCATCAGCACACATCACCGTTGGAACTGACCAATCGCCTGATCTCGACATCGTCATCATCACCGACGTCTTTACGAGCACCATCACCATCAGCTCCGTCGTCCTTGTCCTCCAATTTTTCTTCTTTCGACTCTTTCCCACCTTCGTCACATAGCTTCGAGTTAATGTCCGGGTCTTTCTCGCCGTCCAATAAAAATTCGTCGACGCAGAGTTCAAAGGTCACCGCGTCCCGAGCAGACGAACCGGTCGGCTGTTTGTCGAGGAGGAGGAAGACGTCCTTCCAGAAAGCGCTCAGCTTGTTGTCCATCTGACGATCTGATGATTATGATGATGATGATAATGATTAATGCTGTTATTGATGATGAAGATGATGATTAATGCCGATGATGATGGTGATAATGATTAATGCTGTTATTGATGATTATGATGGTTAATGTCGATGATGATGATGATGATGATTAATGTCGATGATGATGGTGATAATGATTAATGCTGTTATTGATGATGATGATGATGGTTAATGCTGATGACGATGGTGATAATGATTAATGCTGTTATTGATGAAGATGATGGTTAATGTCGATGATGATGATGATGATTCAAGTTTTTATGAAGAAAATAACATTAGTTGCAGCAAAAAATTAACTTTAAATGTGATTAAAAACATTAAGAACAGCAAAGCAAGAATAAATTAGCATAATTTATTATAAACATCTTCTCCTCCTTTGCACCTCTGTCGAGTGCCATCACTCGGTCGCCATCGCCGACTTGCGTCTGCTCGTCTTTCGATTGTTTCCATTCCTCCATTTTTTTCAGGTAACACGAAGCCCTCGCTCCGACCACTACCCTGAAGATGGCGTTGATTGCTACCCCCACGTTGGACAGGTGCGTGACCAGGTGGGGATGGTGGAAGCCCGAGAGAAGGAAGTATCTGTTGGGTCCATCTTTGGGTTCATCCTCTGGAACAATAATTATAATTATTATAATAATCATAATAATAAGAACAAGATTAACAATAATTTTCATTAAAATTGTATTAATAAAATAATAATTGCCCAATAAGAATTCAATATTAAAATATTTAAAAAAGCATCATCATCATTATCATCCTTATCATAATCGTAGTCGTCATCATCGTCATCGTCATCATCACCATCACCACCACCATAACTGTCCAATCACAACAGCTTACTGATCACGTGATCTTCTTTCGTCTTCCCAGCTTCTTCATCCTCCTTTGCCTCCTTCTTCTCCTCCATCTCCTGCTTCCCTTTCACTCGAGTCGTCTGCTTCGTTCCTGATTTTTTCCCGCTTTTCTGGGATTTTGACTTCTCGTCAGCATCCTCCTTGTAAGCCTGGATGAACGGATTTGATTTCGTGAAAGGAGAAAAGGAACAAGATTGCAAATGTTAATAAAACTAATCAGGATTATTGCAATTTACCACAATTATTACAATTAATCGCAACCGTTACAATTAATCACTCAAATTATTGCAACCAGCTACTCACAATTAATCACAATTATTACAATTACTGCAATTAATAACAATTATTACAATTAATCATAATTATTACAATTAATCGCAATCCTTACAATGAATTACGGCCATCCCGATACATACCGAAACCAGTCCGACCGCCTCGTTTCCGTCTGCAGCTTTCAATTCCATCAGTTTTTTCTTTACCATGACGACCAGTGTTTCCAGCGGCATGGACCACTCCAGGTCCTCACCACCCAACAAATCCTTGTCACCATCGAAAGGGGGTAAATTCCCCTCATTCGGGGTAGCCTTCTGAGTTGGCTGAGCGGACTTGCGCCTGGATTTGTCTCCGCCTTTGTCCTTAGTCTTTCCACCAGCTTTCGGTTCTTCTGCAGCCTTAATTATAAATTAATATTTCAAATTTTGGACTAAATTGATGTATTATTAGTATCTGTTAATTTAGGGTTTATTTATTGGAAATATTTTAGAGTTAAATGATTTTGTAATTTGTTAGTCATTGCAGGAAATACCGATTGTATATTGGGCTGAAATAAACCTTGGAGTCGACGATGATTTCGCTCGCATCGAGAAATGTGAACAGCCGACGTGTTCCCTTGTTGACTGTTTTTTTCAACTGGTCGATAAAGAAGTTTGACTTGTGCGTCTCTCCAACCAACAGGGCCACAGATGGTTCCCACAAACCCTTCAGATATTCAATGAAGTGATTTTAGAAAACAATTTTAGCCAGTTTGTTTTTTTCTGTTGGTCCGTTTGATCTTGATAAATTACATAAATTACAAGTAAATCGTCAAAAATGTTTCAATTATTAGTTTATTAACGGTTTAGTTTTCTTAGCAGACTTAACCTTACTAGAGCTACTAACCGGTTCAGAAAATTTAGAGCTTCTCATTTCATCTTCAGGTCTTGCGGTTGAAACGTTTTGTTGATTCCTCGTTTTAGCTCTGGTAGACGTCATCTTAAAAGCAAAAGATTACTATCATCCAGAAAAAAATAAAAGTTCCAGCAATGGCCGACTCTTAACTTCTGTCAACAACGAGTATCCATGGCAACAAATTTGAGTACAAGTTCATAAATCTTTTTTAAATCTAAATTACATTAAATTACTTAATAAAATAAATATTAATACAATTTTGAAAATATATATTAAGTCTTCCAAAATCCAAACATAAAAGTGTTTCGAATTTAAAATTTTTCTTTCTTTGTTGTGGATTCATTCTCGTTGCTTAATGTTTTGAATATACTTGTTTTTAAGCTTACGAATTTCGGCGTAGAGTAAAACGATGAGAATTGTAAGCTGGAATATTAAATTGTTGATGAATTTAGCGTTTTGATTGACCGAACACATTGCGTCTTAAAAAATTCATTAGTTTTCAAATGCTTATAAAATTTTCAAAAAAGCAAAACAAAAACAACAGTCACAAGTTATTATTTTTTTCCCAATTACGACAGTACGACTTAAGTGGCCATCCAAGTTTGCCATGTTACCTGATAAAACATGGAGGGTCCATAATCATGTTAGATTGTGGTTTGGACATATCTTCAGCCCTCTGCTATCTCCCTGTCAGCATTATGCCAAAGTATGCCAATTTACTTTTTGAAAGAGATGATTAAACCAATAAATTTAACTTTAATTAAAATTAAATAATTAATAGTAAAGTGATTTAATAACAAACAGCGTCAGACATAAATACATTTAAATGGATAAAACCTGGAATTTTACCAGCAATATTTATTAAAAAGGTGATGCTTAATTATGTTTTTATTTTGCAGTGAAAATAAAAAGGAATCTAAAAACTTACCCAAGGTCAGGGAACTACTAATAATTTCGCCCAATATGATGTGTTAACACTATTAAGTCTGTATTGCTGGTTGGTGAATGTGATGATAAACTTATTCTCACAACAGTTCATCAAGGAAATAGAAGGTGTGCACTTCATCGATGACGAGCCCAAGTTCATCACGCCGGAAGTTAGTGGCAGACGTTACTTTGCAGCTTAAAGTAATTAAAAACATATTTTTGTCGTTAAATCGTTTATTAATCAGCTCTTGTTTTCTTAAATTAAAACGATTATTTCTAGGATAATACAAAAGTTTATTTTTACGATGTGCAACATCACATTCATTCAAAGTTTTCTGTCATTTATTTATTAACCTCATTATTACTAACATTATTATTAACGTTATTATCAACCTCATTATTAACAATCTTTTATAAAATGAAACAACATTTCTAATTAACTAACTATTACTTAACTTCTAAAAAAACCCCAACCTCAGATGAACTTTCTGAACATGAGTTACGTCGATGTCGTTTTGATCTCGAACTTCAACTGCGCCTTCGCACTGCCCTTCGTCACGGGGTACACTCAGTTCAAGGGCGTCATCTTTGCGACCGAACCGACATTGAGTTTCACAAAGTGAGCCATTCGAGATTATTATTAACAGCTCGTTGATCTGTCGAATTTAAATGAATTAGGTCATGCGTTGCTCGATTATGTCGTGTGGTTTTTTGCGTTTGCGTTTGCTATTTGACTTATCATTATTAACTAATATTAATTAGTCAATTTTTAACTGCCTGTGGATCGAACATCAACGATCGATGTCATTTTAATCTGAAACAAAAAAAAGCATCGAGAACCAATTAACCCATGAATTCAAACATTCGTACATTTTGTTCGATTTTTTTTCCCGCATCGCCACGAAAACAGGCTGCTGATGGAAGAACTGGTCGCCAACGTCAGAAAGGTTCCGAGGTCCGAGTCTGCCTCGACGTCGTTGGAAGAGTCGACGTCCGTCAAGGGCATGAGAGACCCCGAGATTATGGAGTGAGTGTTTGGCTTTGTTATAAATTAGCAAAAATAAATCGTTATAGACTAATCGTAATACCCCGCACGGGTCGATGATAACGTTGTAGACGGGTTAACATTTATTATGATAATTAGCTCGACGTTCATTCTTTTTTACGAATGATACGAACGTCGTCCGTATTTTGACAGACTGTTTTCGTCTCGAATCGTCGATCCAAACTCTCTGAAGGACTGGAGACGGTTGTACGACGATTTGGACGTCAAGAAGTGCCTTTCTAAGTTCCAAGTCATCGGGCTGAACGAGATCAAGGTCTCCATCGATTGGTTGATTTTAATTGGTTAAGTTATTTATATGAATAGTGGGAGGAGCCAATGAAATGCCAAGGTTATGGCTAGTTAGTTATTAACCACGAACCATTATTTAAGCTAAATTAGTTAAAATTTTGAATTTTAATAAATAGTATTCCTACAAGTTAATAAAAATAGTGATTTAAAAAAGTTCTTTTTCCTAATTTTAATTTCTTAAAAAAAAACAGGAAATTCCAGGTGGTTTAAAAATTCAGTCTCTCAGCTCAGGATTTGGCATCGGAAGCTGCAATTGGTTGATATCGTCAGCCTATCACAAGGCAGGAAGATATTGCTGATACTTGTTATAGTCTTAAATCATGTTAAATTTACAACATACTTTATTAACTAATATTGTTATTTATTAGATTCCTGTTTATCCTTAAATATATTAATATTCATAAGTAAATTATCCACAGTTTGGTTATGTGAGCTGTTCCTCAGTTTTGATGACTCATTCAAAGGTGATGAAATATTCATTGTTATAATTAATATTTATGACGAAATAATAATTATTTTAAGTAATGCTTTTCAATATCTCATTTATTGACATTGTAGTAGAACAGCATGCATAAACACATCAATGAAACCACGCATATTATTATTTATTATGGGCCAACTTCTTGGCATCTGATTGGATAGCGCTGTCAGCACCAGCCATCTAATTGGTCGACCTAATTCTAATTGACAGCCAATGGAAACGGCCCCTCTGAAGTCATGTGATGTCCTCATACTCAGCTGTCTGTCACAGAGGCCGCTCAGTAATCCGGACACTCACGTGAAGGAATTTTGTACAACTGCTTGTGGGTACATTAATTAAGATAATTATAATAATTACATTGATCATATTAATTAAGATAATTATAATAATTACATTAATCATACCAATTAAGATCATTTTAATAATTACATTAATCTGGTTAATTATATCAATAAGACTAATCAGTCGCTAATAATATTTTCAACGACAATTTCACTAATAGCTTCTCGATACATCAGCCAATGTTGACAATTCAACGAGCTTCGTGAACTTTGAACTTTTGATTGACCTTTAAGCAATGACCTTGAAGAACGGGGGCAACGTGCTGGTGCCCTGCTGCACTGTCGGTGCCCTCTACGACCTCATAGAATGCCTTCACAAACACCTCGAATCCACGGGGCTCGGAGGGACGCCCCTTTATTGTCTGTCGCCCGTGGTCAACAGCAGCCTCGCGTACTCGTGCATCTATTCGGAATGGTTGGTTGGTTGTTTGGTGCGACCGTGATTGGAATTGATGATTGGGATGGTGATAATGATCATGATTATGATGGTGATGATGATCATGATTATGATGGTGATGATGATCATGATTATGATGTTTTCAGGCTCTCGCCGAACAAACAAGCAAAAGTGTTCCAGCCAGAGTCTCCTTTTCCACATGCAGAGGCATGAAAAAGTTGCTTTGAAAATTAATATTATTATTATTAATTATTATTTAATAATAATTAATTATTGTAATTAATTATATTATTATTATCAATTTAAATATTATTAACAATAATAATAATATGGTGCTATATATAAGAACACAATATTATTATTATTATCATCGTAATTAATAACTTCAGCTTGTGAGAGGCAAAAGACTTCAAGCTTATCCATCAGCTCACGGTAATCATGATGATGATGATGATGATGATGATGATGATGATGAAAATAATTTTGTAGAAAAACTTTTATTCAACAAAAAATATTTTTTAAATTCCATGATGAACATCAATTTTTTTTCATAAATTCCTATTTTACGTCACATTTATTCCCTCATCATAATCACAATCATTAACATCACCATCGTTAACATTACCCTCGTTAACATTACTATTATCATCATCGTCACCATTATTAACATCATCATCACCATCATTAACATCACCATCGTTAACATTACCCTCGTTAACATTACTATTATCATCATCGTCACCATTATTAACATCATCATCACCATCATTAACATCACCATCGTTAACATTACTATTATCATCATCGTCACCATTATTAACATCATCATCACCATCATTAACATCACCATTATCGTCGTCATCACCATTGTTAACATCACCATTATCACCATCATTAACATCACCATTATCATCATCGTCGTCATCACCATCAGAGGGCTTCAGCAAGGAGGCCAGTCACCCGTGCGTGGTATTTACCAGTCACGTATCGCTGAGGTTCGGTGATGCAGTTCACCTCATGAAGACGTGGAACACGAGTAAACTCAACTGTGTCATCATAACAGGTGCTTTGGAGCTGTTGCTGTTATTATTATTATTATTATTATTATTGTTATTAATATTATTACATTATAATTGTTCATATTATTTAATTACCATTATTAGTGTTGTTATTATTACATTATTTATTATTATATTAAAATTGTTATTATTATTATTATTATTATTATTATTATTGTTGTAAATAATTGTTATTACTTCAATAATCGTAATTGTCGTTCACAGATCCGTCCCTCAACCATGCCGACGTCCTTGCCCCATTCAAGCCACTGGTCATGGGGGTTAGTCTCCATGGTGATGATAAACGAACTGAACCCTGAACCGGAAGTAAAAATTAAAGAGGCGTCAATGATGATGATGATGACGATTGTGATGGTGATGATAATGCTTCGCGATGAGTACGACTGCATCGTAGGTATTCAATAGTATAGTGGCTTTTCATGTACACATGTTGATGATGATGTTGGTGTTGATATCGATGCTGTTGTTGACGATGATAATGGTGATGATTCTGATGATGATGATGATTGTGATGTTGGTGATGATGATGATGACATAATTAACCGATGACCTCTGACCCAGGTGTACCACTGCCCGATCGACACGGGGATGTCCTTCTACGAAGTCAACAACTTCCTGAGGGAGGCTTCACCCAAGAACCTCGTCGTGCCCGAGAAGTACCTCACGAGCAGCAAGCCTGGCACCTCCATCGATCCGGTGAGTTGATGATGATGATGATGATGATGATTGTGTAATAATTTAAGGCATGATATTATATTAAAGTTTAGTTTAAAGTCATAGATGATGATGATGATGATTATCGTGATTATGTGCAGATGATTTTGATGAGCCATTAATCTTAACGTTAATGCAGGAGTTCAATGCAATCACAACGAAGAGACTCGAGGTTAAGAAGATCTCGATTAAGAAGACGTTCAGGAAGGTTGCCATGACACCAGAGGTAATAATATAACGTGTAGTAATATAATATTATTATTATTATTATTATTATTATTGTTATTACTTTTATTATTATTAATATTGTTATTTCACGAGTTATTTTAATATTTAAATGTAATAATAAAACGCCTCTCCTTCGTCAGTTGGGCAACTCTTTGACCCCGACTGAACTCCGCCCAGGAGTGGGCGTGGCCATGTTAGCAGGGTCTCTTTCCTGCTGGGATTTCAAGTACACCCTCAAGGTGGGTGCAAATGAACTTGATTGTGATTGGCTGTTGAACTCGAGTGATTGTGATTGGCCGTTGTTATCTGCGGACCATCGTTACCCTTAAACCGTGACTAGCACCGTCCATATAGCATATAACGGACGGGTTTGTGTTTATCATGGTAACCGTAGTAACCACCACCATCGTCATCAAACTTCTTCATTCCAGCCGATCAGGCTCCAGAGAAACGGCAAGAAGGCGAAGATCGTGAAGCCGCAGGTGGCTTACGGGAAACTGGACGTGTCCGATCTGGTCGGGAGGCTGAAGCAGGTCAGCTGTTGAGTAGAACTGATTATAATAACATGAATATTTAATGAGCTCATTAACTGCTTAATATTATTATTATCATCATTATTATTATTATTATTATATTATTATTATTATTATTATATTATTATTATTACCGTTTTTTTGATTATTTTTTTTATCGTTGTTATTACTTAAAACATACCATGAATATGTTATTATAATTATCATTATAAATATTTTTAAAAAAATCATTAACATAACAATAAGTTGTTTATCAAGTGTTAATTAAAATTTATTTAAACTTAAATTTAGAAACGAGATTATGTTAATTAATTATATTAATGCAATTAATAACAATTGTTTTTTGCACAGAAAAATTTCTCAGTCCGAGTCGAGGACCAGGGTAACGGCAACTTCCTAATCGAACTGGTGTGTTTATTATTAACTAATTAGTTAACAAATAATCGATCACCACTGTTTTTATTGTATTAATCACCGCTAAATTGTAAAGGTCGATTAATAAATAATAATAATAATAACAGCAGCTTATTATAGAATTGATTAATCACAATCAACACTAATTTATTATTATTAATTAATTAATTAACAACCACTGACTTATTACGATTATCAGCCGGACAAGGATGCCGTCATAAAGATTGAGAACAGGTCGAGTCATGTCGTTTCGAACAAGGAAAAGACGAGGATCATCATCAGGGACACCCTCCTGGAATGCCTCTCAAAACTATGATCATTTGTAGATTAACTGATAACAATGACCAGCCCTAAATTGGATTTATGTCATTTATATAGTAATAATAATAATAATAATAATAATAATAATAATAATAATAAATATGATGATAATAATAACAATGATAATAATAATAATAACATTATTGATACTGATGATGATGATAACAATAATAATAATAAATTATTATTTTCTTTGTTGTTTTCAACAGGCACTTAATTAGCAAGCCATGTCTGTTTTGTTTTATAATTTAAGTTACGACTTGAAAACGCCTTCAGATCTCTCGTTTGGTTTTTCCAGCTTAATCCGACTCGTGAATAATACATTTATTGACCCTCAACTATGCAGGAATTACGTCTAAATTATCCAACAGTCGTCTTCGACGCCATCATCTTGAATCTGTCGAATGTCCAAAAGTTCTGATGTAAAAACTGAACGGCGATCCGCGAAAAGAAGTTGTTTTCTTTTTTTTAAACTTTACGACTTTTGGGTCTCCATTTTGAACGTAAATTTACAGTAAGTAACAAGTCCTTGTTTTCAAGGAATGCAGAATGGTAGTAGCTTGCTTCATCCTGTCCATTGGGACTGGCTTGGCTTCCAAAACCTTATTTCACTCACATTTCCCGTGCGGCAAGCCTTCGTTCGGCGCATGTTGATGACCTTTTCTGTTGCTCGCCAATCCAAACTACGTCGTTTTTCAATCTGTTGAGAAATGATTTGTGGCTGCGTAAGCAAGGACAACCCTGATGCCACAAATCACCCTCCATTGGTGGTGAGGGGGGGGGGGGGGTTGGGGGATTTGGAGGATACAAGCGGACTGCCCTGCCCCCAGATGACGTCACAGCTAATTATCATTTTTATAATATTTATATAATTTTTAACAATTTTTTACAATCTTTATAATAATTTATATAATTATTATCATAATTATCAGCATAGCAACATCTCAGCCTATCATCCAACCTATCTCTAAAAGCAGCGGCAGTCATGATGACAGTCGTCATAAGAATCTCCACCGGCTCGGTTTGCATTTTGTTTGCACGTTCAGCGAAGACCGTGAGGCGGTGATTGTGACGACCTGCGGAAATTTGGTCTCCTTTGTTCCGGAGTAGGTTCTTTTTAAGACCCGGCATGGAGATAAGATTTGAAAGATGACACGTATAGACAAGGAATTGCCTCTGTATCTGTGGATGGATGGATGGGTAGGCGGGTGGGTGGATGGATGAATGGGTGGATAGATGGATGGGTGGGCGGGTGAAAGGATGAATAGACGGTTAAAAAAAATGATGGATGGAAGGAAACATAACATCGTATTAGGACCAAAGTTTCAGTTGGCAATTCCAGTTAACGAGTGCTCGAACGATTATCCTCGGGCCACCGCCCCGTGTTCGATTCCCGGTAATGCCATCCATGAAGTACGTGCTCTTGTAAATTATTTGGCCGACAAATAATGGCCGCAATCGCGTTGAATCTTTGAAATGTGTGCTAAACGTATAAGTAGCCTCATTATCGACGGCATTGAAACTTATAGTTGCCCATCATCGCCCGATCAAAGTGCACCCTAGAATAACCAGCGCCAGAGGTTCTGGGGTAGGGCCGATAAAAGGGAACCAGATGGTTAGGCTCAATCCAACACAGGGTTGAAAAACCCTGGCGATGCAAGGATACATCTTGAAGTGAATAGTATCCAGACAGTATTTCGCCTCTCGGCAATACAAAACATATCGCATGTTTATTGATTGCGTTGATAAAGCAATACAAAAGGACAGATGTATCGATAGTATTGACTCGATATCCTGCTTTTGATGCTCATCCGATCCGATCCGTGCATCTTAATCACACAATGGACTCGCGGCAGTCTTATCTCAGGCAGAAACGTAAACATCAACAAACGATTAGGATGCGATACAATACAATGCAATATAATACAATACAATACAATGCGATACAATACAATGCAATACAATGCAATTCAATACAATACTATGCAATACAATACAATAGTGAGACTCAAATGCGGGAGCACAAGCGCACACAACTCACCAAGGTATGGAATGATAGTCCTCTTGTTTGCCCAGTCATACAAAACAAAGACAACCATAGCTCAGAGAAGCATCAAAAACTGCTGTGCAAATGAATGGATGAGTGAGTGGATGGATGGATGGGTGGATGGATGGATGGGTGGATGGATGGATGGGTGGATGGATGGACGGATGGGTGGGTGGGTGGATAGATGGGTGGATGGATGGATGGATGGGTGGATGGGTGGATGGGTGGGTGGGTGGGTGGATGGAAGGATGGATGAGTGAGTGGATGGGTGGGTGGGTGGATGGATGGATGGATGGATGGATGGGATGGATGGATGGATGATGGATGGATGGATGGATGGGTGGATGGATGGGTGGATGAATGGATGGGTGGGTGGATGGATGGGTGGATGGATGGATGGATGGATGGATGGGTGGGTGGATGGATGGGTGGATAGATGGATGGGTGGTGGATGGATGGGTGGATGGATAGATGGGTGGATGGGTGGGTGGGTGGGTGGATGGAAGGATGGATGAGTGAGTGGATGGATCAGAGAGATGGATGGATGAAGGAATGATCCAGTGACGCCAACCCAATCAGAACTAACGGATTGATAAAGTCAGACATCGACATTTCAATCAATCCCCGTCAACCTCCACCGGACGCACAACCTTTCCACGTTCGGCCGGCAAACGCGGATTTTCAAACATTTTGATGCATTATTTTTTACTGCTGCAACATACGACGATGGCTACTTAAGTGATCTGTTATCTTTGGTTTCATTCACTGCTGCCCTAAATTTAATTGTCCATCCATCCATCCATCCGTTCATCCATCCATCCATCTGTCCGTCCATCCATCCGTCCGTACATTCATCCATCATCCATCCGTCAGTCCACCCATCCTTTCATCCATCCACCCACCTATCCATCCACCATTCGTCCATCATTCATCCAACAACCCATCTGTTCAAAACTTCTTCCGAACAACTTTCTTCTAACCATCCTTCCATCTGATAAGTTTTTATCACCGAAAGATTTCAAAGTGCGATGGAACAAACGCTCGGTTCTAATAAATAGAATTTAATCCAGGACATAAAAATCACTCGGGTGGATGGATGGATGGATGGATGGATGTGTGGGTGGATGGATGGATGGATGTGTGGGTGGATGGATGGATGGATGTGTGGGTGGATGGATGGATGGATGGATTGATGGATAAATACATGGATGGATGTGTGGGTGGATGGATGGATGGATGGATGGATGTGTGGATGGATGTGTGGGTGGATGGAAGGATAGATGGATGGATGAATGGATGGATGAATGGATGGATGGATAGATAAATAGATGGATGGATGTGTGGGTGGATGGAAGGGTCGATGGATGGATGGATGGATCGATCGATGGATGGATGAATGAATAGATGAATGGATGTATGGATGGATGATTCAATGGAAAGACTGGAAATGCGGCGATAAATAGAAAAACAGAGAGAACCTCTGGGACGTCGGCGCACCGAGGATAAATTCTCCTCGAGTTCGAAAACGGAACAAACTTTCAGCTCAATTCTACTTCCGCTGTCCTCGTCTCCTTCGATGTTCAACTTTGTCACCGTCGATATATCGACGATATATCGACAGAATATCGACAGACGTCTGCTCTTGATAAACAATTCTAATATATTTCAACATTCGTCTTTGAATGTAATTCTCGTAAATAATTAAATTAAATCCGCTAAAAACTGAGGTGGTTGTTAGACTCTCGATAGCCTGGAATGCTGACGATATCCTTGTTATTTGTTCGATATATCGATACATGTCATCGATAGGTCGAGGAATACTTAGGAATACAAATAGGAGTTTGTTGTTCAGTCAAAACACGTCAAATTCCTGAATGTTTGAAAACTTCTGCTTGTTATTCTGCGATCTGTTATTGCTGGTAAGTTGAACAAACATCGGTAATAAATTATCAATTACATTATTATTAATTGCATTTTGTTAACCATGTTGTCATGACAACTTGTAAAAAGATTTAAAATAAATTAATACAATTTAATAATTGTGTTCAAGATAATGTATGATAATAATAATAATAATTATTGCATCTGTGCCATTCTTTTATGAATTATTTTATATTTGTATTTAGTCTCAAGTATCTTAACAAGATGACACTTTTTAACCGTTTTACCACTTATATAGCGCTAGTTCTAACTGCTAACCCAAAGAATGCTTTCCCGAGCTTTAACAAATCATAATATTTTATTTATTTGAAATGCTACATTTGGTATTTCCATAAAATCATTTGATTAAAAATTATCATCATCATCATCATCGTCATCGTCATCGTCATCATCATTATCATCATCATCATCATCGTCATCGCGATGTCTTTATCGCTTCCAGATCCTTCCAGTAACCATGGCAACCGAGAACCTGTTAAAAATGGAATTAAAATTTCAAAACAAACTCAACACTCCACAGACATCTGTTCGTTGATTTTACAATCATCATCATCATCATGAACGCAATATGGCTGATTAAAATAAATTACGCTAATCGAGCATGAATTATGCTGAAATTGTACTATTTAAAATATTAAAAATTATTTGCAATTAAACTATACAAAGTGCATATCGATATTTGACAATTAAAATAATCAAATAAAAATAAATATTTAAATTAATTAATAATTTAATATGATTTATTGAAAGCAAATGAAAGAAATTGAAATTGGTAATCCGCAGTAAAAGTTGTAAACATTCGTGATAATTTACAATTCCTTGTAATAATATTTCCTGTTATAAATTACAGCTCGTCAAGAATAATTGGATCATGCAGCCATCATAATTAATAATTACGCAGTAAATTATATTTAAATGATTAAAAAGTTTTTATATAAATTATAGAGATATATAGCCTTTAATTTATTTATGACCAAATAAAAATGGTATTTACGTACAAATTAGAATAATTTGTAATTAATTAATTGGTTGAATATAATAATACCCAATAATTGACTGAAATTAACTAAATAATTAACGGAAATAAACAATTAACTAAATAATTAATGGAAATAAACAATTAACTAAATAATTAACGGGAATAAACAATTAACTAAATAATTAACTGAAACAAATAAATGCTGCTGGGAAAATTCACCACGTAGCAGATGACTTCATTGTTCAACTTCCAAAGATGCTTCCGTCAACTTGCTCCTGATAACGATCTTAATCTTCATCATCATCATCATCATCAATCCAATCATTCATGTTAATCCGTCCGTAAGTCCAGCCATTCATCCACCCACCCACTCACCCATCCATCCATTCATTCATTCATTCACTAATCTAAAACTCATTCATCCATCCATCCATCCATCCGTCCGTCTGTCCGTCCATCCATCATCCATCCATTCATCCATCCATCATCCATCCATTCATCCATCCATCATCCATCCATTCATCCATCCATCCATCCATCCATCCGTCCGTCTGTCCGTCCATCCATCATCCATCCATCCATCCATCCATCCATCCATCCGTCCGTCTGTCCGTCCATCCATCATCCATTCATTCATCCATCCATCCATCCATCCGTCCGTCTGTCCGTCCATCCATCC
>JAJTWR010000019.1:152500-155000 GCA_021613335.1 Whitmania pigra | reverse complement strand
AGAGTAACTTTCGAACTCATCGAAGAATCGCTACTCCACGCCATAAGTAAAGGTGCAACGAAGCTGGTAAAGGTAAGTGATTGTCGACTCGATTCGGCTCGGCATGGTGAATGGCGCCTTTTTTTCTACGAACATGCATCGGAACAATGTTTTTAAGGCTCGATCGATGCGAAAACAGGATGCATAAATGCGCGTTCTTGGAAATTAATGCACGGATGAATTACAAAACAGACAAATCTTTATTCCTGAAATTCAATAAATGTTTTTTAATCGATAAGAACCAAAAAAAACAACCGCTTTCGTGATTTTAGAGGAACCTTCTCGAATTGCCTTTCGGAAACGCTTCAATCTCATTAGCATAAATAGGGATGGGCGATACGGTTCGCAAACAATTTACAAATTTCTTTTTCGACATTATTTAGCTTACATTATTTAGCTTACAATTATTTGCTAATTAAATTCTCTTGCAATAAATAATTATTAAAAATAATAGGCTATTATTAAAAAATAAATATATATTCAAACTTCAAAAAATAAAAACGAATAATCTAAGCAGTGTTACGCAGGTCATAATCGAACATCCGAACTACATAGCCGGTGCTGAGCACAACAAAAGGACCATGAAGGACCCTTTCTTCCGGACAGATGAGAAGAGCCAATTCTCGCCTGACATTACGCCGCTCATTCTGGCAGCCCATCACAACAACCACGAGATTATCCAGATGTTTCTCTACCGCAGTCACACCATCGAGAAACCGCATCCCATCTATTGCCAATGTACCGACTGCGTGACCAAGCAAAACTACGATTCCCTCAAGCGCTCCAGGTCGAGACTGCACGCCTACAAAGCCTTGGCAAGCCCAGCCTACATGGCACTTTCCAATGCCGACCCGATCATGGGTACGTTCCAGTTGAGGCAGGAGATGAAGAAGCTGGCACAAGTGGAGAAGGAGTTCAAGGTCGCAGGAGTAAACGCGATGTTGATAATTGATTGATTGATTGATTGATTAATTGCTTGGTTGATAATTGATTGGTTAATGGCTTGATTGATAATTGATAGATTTATTAATTGACCGATTGATAATTGGTTAAGTAATTGGTAGTTTATTAAGTGATAACTAATTATTTATTTAAATAATTATAAATTAATGAGTATATAATGAGGATGATGAAAAGATTTTGTTTGCGGACTAAGTATTCATAGTACTGCAACGATTATAAACGAACATAGTAGTACAAATACAACAACATCAGATAATCATGTCAAGGACAATTCACTCGCCACCCACACGCTCGCTCACACAAGCCCAACAATTACCCTATCAACCTCACGATGTATCCCTGTTCAACACCGTTTTCAATCACAACCCACCTTTCCAGAACGAATACCTGAGTCTTGTCGAGCAGTGCATGAACTTTGCCTGCGAACTGATGGACCTGTGCAGAGGAACGCAGGAGGTAGAGGCAGTACTGAGTGAGAGCAACCCCGATGGTTACAATCCTCTGGAGAGGCTGAAGATGGCCATGGAATACGAGGAGAAAAAGGTACTGCGTTTGGAGTTGTTCTTCTATTAAATATTTAATTTATTTGAATATATTTGAATATTTATCATTTTTAAAGATTTAATTTAAATCTTGAATTATCTAAATAAATTGTTCATAGTGTCTGGATAATTAAAATTGCTTACTACATCGTAAAAATCCTCTTGCCGATTAAGTATTAAGAAAACTAACGATACGCTTTTCATGTGCTATAAAATTTATTCCTCATAATTAATTCATAATTCATAATAATAATAATTCATAATTCATAATAATAATAATTCATAATTCATAATAATAATAATAATTCATAATTCATAATAATTCATAATTCATAATAATAATAATTCATAATTCATAATTGATAATGATAATAATTCATAATTCATAATAATAATAATTCATAACTAATAATAATAATAATTCATAATTGATAATGATAATAATTCATAATTCATAATAATAATTCATAATTAATAATAATAATAATTCATAATTCATAATAATAATAATTCATAATTCATAAAAAATTATAATTACAAAAGATCTAACAAACTCATCAACCCCAAACAATTATCTACTGTTCAGTTCGTAGCTCATCCCAATTGTCAGCAACATCTGACGAGCATATGGTACGGGGCAGAAATGGGTTTCATGCAGTCCATGGCCTTTTGGAAACAGGTGCTCATGTGGGTGGTTTGTGCCCCTCTCGTCCCTATACTCTGCATCATATATCTCGTGTCCCCCCAGAACAAGGTAAATATATTGTTGTTATTATTATTATTATCATTATTTTATTATTATTATTATTATTATTAACTTAAATTAACCCTTTGTAATTATTTAGTGTTCTATGTATTTGATATCCATGTTCAGATATGCGTTGCTATGTTGTAGTTGATATTACACCGACTATTATGTATTTATTTATTTATTTATTGATAATTGTTCCTGTAAT
>JAJTWR010000019.1:102500-147500 GCA_021613335.1 Whitmania pigra | reverse complement strand
GTTCAACATGATTCCAGCGGCCAAATCATTCAGGCATGTCTACACTGCCGCCAGGGACTGTTTCAGAAGGAAAAAGGACAAAGACGAAGCCAAACAGAAGCACCATCGTTCCAAGACGGCTTCATTTATGGAAGTTGGTTTTCATATTTGGATGATGATTTATTCAATTTACAATTCATTTCCTCGTTCCTTTTGAATGATTAAGCAATTTATAACTAATTATAATCTAAAGCTATGCAACCTGCCTGTTATATATAATAATTGCTTTAAAAAAAATAATTGTTATAATATTAATTTTTATTAATTATTATTACATTATATATAATGTGTAGTAATTAAATAATGGTAATTAATAGTAGTTATTATCATAATTATATAGATTATAATAATTATATAGATTATATAATTATAATAAATCATTAATAAATTAATAAATAAAATAATAAATAAAAAGATTATTAATAATTAAACATTAATAAAAAACCCTTTCAATAGAATTAGTAGCTTTTACATGTTTACACCATTTACGACTATTTTTATTTAATACTTAATGAGTACTAATACTTAATTACTATTAATACTTAATAATATTAACTATTTTTATTTAATACTTAATGAGTACTAATACTTAATTACTATTAATACTTAATAATATTACCTACACATATTTAAATAATTTAATATTCACCTTTTCAGAGCAGACGACAAAAGGTCTGTGAGAATCTAAACATAGCATCTCCGCATACTTCCAATGCTGACATGCTGCAGAGATTGGTCAGAAGATACCTGTTTAAACTCGAGAGAATGAAGGAGGAAGGTTAACATGTTAAATGATTTATTATTAATTAATTATTATTATTATTATTATTTTAAATTATTAAATGTATTAATTATTAATTTAGTATTAACTTAATGTGATTTATGCTTCGTCGATCTAAATTAATAACATAATATATTATTATATAATATAATCTAAGTCAACAGGAAAAATACTAATGTTAGTAACAATAACAATAATATTAATAATAATAATAAATAATTAATAATAATTATCACGTATTAATTAATGAATTAAGGGTTAGGTTTAGGGTTAATTAATTAATTAACAACAAAAACAACAACAATAATAAATAATTAATACTTATTATCACGTATTAATTAATTAATTAATTAAGGGTTAGGGTTAATTAATTAATTAACAACAACAATAATGATATTATTATTAATAATAATTATCACGTAGTAATAATTAATTAATTAATTAAGGAAAAGACAATACAGTTGTCAGTAATGAAGCCAACCTTATAAACCCAAGTACAATGGCCGAAACAGTGCTCAGTACTGACGACAGATCTGAGTACAATTTTGCAGGTTATTATAATTTTATTATTATCATTTAACTCAATGAATAAAAATTAACAATAGGATTGCCAATATATACTAGAACTAATTAATAATTATCCAAATTATTTAACCACCATTATACCCACAAATCCAAAATAATTCCTCTCAAACCTTTTCACACCCAGAAGATTCAGACGGTCTCATGCCTGTGGGCCCGCGGTCCACGGGTAAATCTCGTCTGCTCAACACCCGCCTCTCGGTTTCGGGCAGAGCCCCGCCCCCCAAGCCACAAATCCAACTACTCTCTCTTCCCCAGTTGGATTCAATCCAAAGGACCCTCAAGATTCTTGACGTAAGACTTCAACACGTCCAGAGCAATGTCAGGGATGACGAGAAACAGACGCAGGATATTGATCATATAAGGAGGTAAGGAATGCTGATTGATGCTGATTGATCGATGGAGTTATGGTTGACTGGTTTACGAGTTGATTGGGTTAGAATTAGGATTTACTTCAGCGAGATGATTGAAAGTTGCAAGACAAATGCCAAATGAGGAATAAAATAATAGAAATAATAATAATAATAAATAATAATAATAATAATAATCATCTTCATCATCATCATCATTGCAGACTGATGACCGAGAACCAGTCGGCCTTGACCTCCGTCGTGACCATCCTGTCCTCAATACAGGACGAGGTGGGCAGTCTCAGGACCCTCGTTACCAAGCAACAGGCAAACACCTTCCAGATTCAGCCGTCCTCATCGCGTCACAAGAGCAAAAGTTCGTCTGGAGGAGGTCACTTGAAGCAGAGAGATGACAAGAAACAGTCGTCATCCTCGCAATCGAAACCGTAGGAAATTCCCGAGGCCAGTGTCCAGTCAATAAACTGGATAGGGCTTGAGCGATGATGATGATGATGATGGTGATGATGATGATGACGATGATGATGATTGTGAAGATGTTGATGATGAATTAGTTAATATTGATGATAGTAAAGATGATAATGCTGTTGATGGTTTTGATGATGGTGAAGATGACGACGATGACGACGGCGACGACGACGATGATGATGATGATGGATAGACCATGCCATCTCGACTGCTGCCACAACGATTGCACAGCCATCCGAACGAAGCTCTCTAGCTTAGAAATTACAGCTGATAATTATTCTCGTAAATTATTTGTAATTTTAAATATGAATTACAAGTAAATACTGACATTTCCCTTTGTATTTGTTGGGGACTGAAGCTTCACAAGACATTTACTGGAATTTTTTAGACAAATTACGTTTTTTTTATATTATATTAAATTAAATTAAAGATAAATATGATCGAAATTAAATAATACATTATTCTTTGCTGTGTTTGTTACTACGATTGTGGAAAACGTAGACAATGTTTATTGAGCTGCATTTGCAAGTACTTTGTCGACGAAATTGTTGAAAACTTTGCATGGCTCTGAATAAACTTTGAATTTTCCTGAATTATCAACAAAAAAAAAATTCATTAATTGATACGTTCCTTCCATTTATTTGTTTCGTAATTCTTATTATTTTTCTGTCTTTTGTTCGTCTGCCGTTTTAGGCGCCATTGCTTTGATCGCGAGTACATGTCTTAGGAAGAATTATTGAAAAAATTATTGGTTTTATTTTTTAATCAACTCAGTTATCATGCTTTTAATTTTCGAGCCCTGAAAGACGTTAGAAAATATTTGAAATCAATTTGAAAAGGAAATTGGGAAATAGAAATTCTCACAAAAATTTGTAAATCCTCCATTATGAGTTTGTCGTCATCATCTCATCATTACCAGCATTTATGTCATCATCATCATCACATCATCATCATCAGCATCATCATCATCATCATCATCATCATCATCATCATCATCATCATCATCATCATCATCATCATCATCATCATCATCATCATCATCATCATCATCTCATCATCATCATCATCATCATCATCATCATCATCATCATCATCGTCGTCGTCGTCATCATCATCATCATCATCATCATCATCATCATCATCATCATCATCATCATCCTCTTCATCATTACCAGCATCTACGTCATCATCATCATCTTCATCGTCATCAGTACTTAGATAACGTTCAAGTCAGTCCCAGAATGAATGGTCATGCACCAAATAAGAAACATTTTAAGTGTAATAATTTCAAAAAATTTTATAAATGACCCCTTGGTCTGATATTATTGCCCTTATTCCTGCCAATCTATATCTTCATAACATTCCCTAACCAGAGGTGTTGTCGGGTAGGTGGATTGTTGATTTCTAGATTATTTATTAAATCTAGAATTATTACTAACCAATAATTAGAACTATATTTTAACTTTAATGGTCATGTCATTATTATTATCATTATTATTATTATTAATTGAAAATATATTGAAAAGGAAATTATTAAATGGAAAATTTCACAAAAATTAGTAAATCCTCCATTGCGAGTTTGTCGTCATCACCTTCATCATTATCAACATCTATGTCATCTTCATCATCATCACCATCACCATCATCATCAGTACGATCAATACTTAGATAACATTGATGTCAGTCCCAAGATGAAGAGTCGTACATCAAATAAAGGAACATTTGAAATGCAATATTTTAAAATTTTAAAATTTTATGGAAAATATTATTAAATAAAATAATAATAATCTAAAATGTTTGAAAAATGTCGGTAACTTTTCTAGAATTAGTAACATCATTTCAAAAAAAAAAAAACAAAAAACAATTAACATTTGTTATATTAGCTTATTATTAATCAAACAATCAAGTTATGGTTAAATAAAATTATTTAGTTAAACATCATTAGCAAAGTAACCAAAATCAAAAAAAAAAGCAATGAACACGTCCAAAAATATTCCTCCAAAACAAGGCAAAAAATATCTTCCGGAAGAAATTTCCAAAATATTTTTATGCTATTAACTATTAGCTGCTTGAGTCGACTTTAGCCAAGTGTGAAGTCGCAAGCGATTTATTTTCAGAGTCTATCTTGACACTTTGGACCGTAAAATCCTTTTTTGCATCGACAGTGTTTCGGTTGAATGCATTCCGAGTTCTTGATGCAACCGCCTGGACAGATGGCTGTTACGGTGTAGTAATTGAAATTATTATTATTATTATTATTATTATTATTATATTATTATTATATTATTATTATTATTATTATTATTATATTATTATTATTATTATTATTATATTATTATTATTATTATATTATTATTATATTATTATTATTATTATTATTATTATTATTATTATTATTATTCTTATTATTATTATTATTATTATTATTATTATTATTATTATTATTATTATTATTATTTGAGCAATTACCTTTGAAAATAATAGCAGTTACTATAAAAGTAACCAAAACCATGCATTATAACGTTACATAAATCATTTTATTTATATCATTTATCTTAAAAAAATCATTCGACGAGATTATTGATAAATACGCATTGATTAATGAATTATAATAAAATTAAACATTAACCAATACTTAAACGAACTATATTCTAGTTAGTAAGAACAAGCGACTGACGATGTTGACACACGTTTCCATGGAAACCTTCCATGCAGCTACAAACACCTCGACCCACGCACAATCCGCCATTTTTACAAGCTGGAAAACAGCGCGGCGGTTTCCATCTGGCGACTGAAAAATAAATTATTTTTATTTATTAAGGAATCACATTTTTCATCCCATCTCAAGTCCAAAGCAATATGGAAGAACTCATTTTGTATTTAAATTTAATTAATCATTCAAACTTAATAAAATTAATTATCATCATCACCATCGTCAAATGCTCAATGATCACCTTTCTTGTTTCTCCTAGCAGATCTTTTACAGCACAACACACCGTCCACCCTGCCCTTTAAACTGCTGTAGTGACATGATGACCTCTGACCTTCCTGCACCCTCCACGGTGACCTTTCACCCTCTACAACTGAAATGGACCCTTCGGCCAGACACGATCTTCCAGAGATGTTCTTCTCCTGACATCGAAAGCCCACTCCAGCAATCTGTCCTTTACTGCACCTAACTCGTAGAGGTACGGAGAGTAATTATGACATAATAATTTCGGTATTATAATAAGTATTACATTTCTTTATTATTACATTTATTTCTAAACTGTTTATCCAAAAACCATCTCAAATCATCTCACGGTAAGCACAATCCCATGCGATTGACTTCGGCATTGTAAGCGTAGCAGCCCTCCAAGCGACTTGTGACGTCATACCACGTGATCATCTTCAAGAGACCCACGTGACCGGGGTTGCATACCTGCCACCCTCTCGCGCAGATGACCTTTGCCCTCTTAACGTGACCTTCCCAGTGACCTTTGCAGGCTTGTATTTCTTCGTAATCGAAAAGGTCGTCAGTCCTACCGCTGGCACAACCGGATTTATGGTCTGCAAATGATTTTCGGTCTTCAATGGATTTGGAATGAATTTTTATTTTTAATACGTATAATTATGACTTTATTAATTTATTTAAAAAAATTTTTTTAATTTATTTTTATAATTTAATTATTTTATTGAGATATTTATTAAAATATGATGAAATTTAAGGTTATAATTGAAGCAAGCTGACCTCTGATGATAACCCTAGATGGTTGTGAACTTTGAACTCCGATTCTATTGGTGGCCAGGCATTGGTACGAACCTTCATCATCCTCTCTACTGTCGGCTATTATCAGATAACCTGTAATTATGGTAATAAAATCACATGAATATTTATTAAGATATTATGACATTTTTACTAATAATAATTTTTTAATTTTTAACGTAATATTTTCTTATGCCTTGGTTTGGAATGGATGGAAAGATAGACGGATGAATGATTAAAGTTATCATAATTAAAAAATTATTTTTTGCTATTTATTATTTAAACACCATCCACAGTTAAACATATTGTTAAACATTTTTTCGATTGATTAGAACGATTGCTCAGTTCAAAGGTCATAACCCGAATCAAGGACGGATATCCTGGGCAGCGACCCGTTGACCTTGACACCGTTTCTGAGCCACGTGACTTGTGGACCCGGTGAACCCGAGGCAAGGCAGGAGAGGATGAACGGCTCCCCAGACGTCACGTGGATGAGGTTTGGTGGCTGGGAAATTATGCGAGGAGCAGTTCCTGGTTGATTGTAATATATTTTAAAATAAAATAATAATAATACTAATAATAATAATAATAATAATAATAATAATAATAATAATAATAATAATAATAAAATAATAATAATAACAATAATATAAATTTAATATCGTCTTAAAACTCAAAACAATGTCCTCTTTTGTTTAAACCCGTCTAACATTTTAACAAAAAATAAATCCAGAAGACCAGAGAAAAACAGCAACAGCCGGAGAACTGAAGACTGATAAAGTAAACATTGTGGAAACATTGTGATGATGAGGATGATGATGATGATGATGATAATGATAATAATGATAACGTAAACAATGTGGATTGAAACGATGAATTGAAGATAAGAAAATTGGATAAAATGAATAAAAAATGAAAAATAGTAAAACAAAGAAATATTAAAAAAAAATTGCCTTTCCATATTTGATAAGACCTAGGCGCATCATACTTGGAACTATCAAATTATGCGGGATTTTGAATGGGATTTTTTTTTCTGGAAAACAATCTTTTTTCCTGGATTGTTTCGTTCAATGTTTGTCTATCCGTTTTTTTCATCAATTCATCTGTTCATTCATACGTCCGTCCGTCCGTCCGTCCATCAATTTACCCATTCATCTATATGAATTTTTGAAGAAATGTTAAACTACAGAATACCTGGATGAATGGAATGCGTAATGATCCGTTGGAAAACGAAACCAAGCAGACGACAAATTAGCATCTGTGACCATGAACGTCGAAAACTGAGAATGCATGTTTCATCCAGCTACTCGTCCATCCATCCATCCATCCATCCATCCATCCATCCATCCATCCATCCATCCATCCATCCATCATCACCATCATCACCTGACATCTTACAGCATACAACTCCAGATATCAGGCCTCTCCGGTATCTGCAGCCCATTCCAGCTTCTGAATCCCTGCAACACGTGGCTTCAACCCTTCCACCCGATATGCACGAACTTTGACCCCTGTGTGCCCTTTCGCAGCCCCGACCCACTCCGGCCATATTGTCCTGTGATTGGTCGACAATAAAATAAACCGTTAGGACTTGTAACTTAGCATCGTCGTCGTCGTCGTCGTCGTCATCGTCATCATCATCATGATTCATGATTCACCTGAGTGACGTCATCGTTCAGACAAGGTCCGCAACTGGAACTCTCCTGGGCTGCATTGATGGCGTAACAACCTTGGAAATGTATAATCAATTTTAATAATAATAATAATAATTTTTATTTTAAGTTTAATAATTACATTAATAATCAGTATCGCGCAAACATAAGACAAGCATTTTGTATTAAAAAATTCCTCATCATCACCATCATCATCATAACCTCTTATTTTGATGGCGTCAGACCATCGAATCGTCTTCAGCTGCTTGAGGTCATGCCAGGAGCAAACCCTCCAGCCGGGGGCGCAAAGTTCAAAGGTCGAGTTTGTCACGTGACCTGCCCACGATCCCCTGCATGCCGCCATCTTTGGATGGAGTTTGTCTTGGAGCGCTTCCGTCGTTCCGTCTCGACAGCCTGAACCTTTTGTTTTGGTGACGAAGATGATTACGATGATTGTGGTGATGGTTTGATGATGATGATGATGATGATGATGATGATGATGATGATGAGGATGTTTGTGATGGCTTGATGATGATGATGACGATGTTTGTGATGTGTTGATGATGATGATGATGAACTTAGTGACAAATGTTGATAAACGTAATGGTTGATTTATATAGCGCCCCGAAATCCTATGACTCATCGCTCCCCTAGCTCAAATCGTTCGTTCACCTGCTTCGGGACTCGAACCCGTAATGCGTGAGCATCCATCATCTGCAATCTCTCGCCTCAAATTCGGCCAACCGTATCCTCATGAGATTAATACAAACGTGACCTCAGGGTCGTCACGCTAGTAACCTTTTAAATGAATTTCTGAACTTTGAACTCACCTCTGAGATCAAAGAGTACATAAAGAGTAACTCCTTCTAGCCACATATTTTACCGGATTAATTAAATTAAATTACAAAATAATTTAAAAACCTTAGAAATAAATTTTATGTGAAATTATTTTTTAATGAAATAATCTTCTTAACCTGCTATCTTCAATCCTCGGGCGATAATTGGCAACTCCAGACAGGCATAGAACAGAAAACATTGAGCGATAACATGAATCATGTCATTGTACTTTCTATGGTGGAAGCTACCGATGCAGTTACTTTCAAGGCAGGAAATAATATCTTATAATTTCAATAAATATATAAATAAAAATAAAGATAATTTATATAAATAAAATATAAATTCTATTTGTGATAATTACAACAACAACGAAAATAACAACAATATTATTGCAATTCTTGATTACGTTTCTATTATTACTACAACAACCACATACAGCGTAAACAGAAAAAAAATGGAAACATAGAAACGGCGATAAATGAATAAATGAATAGATGAATAAATGAATAAATGAATAAATGAATAATTGAATAAATGAAATGAATAATTTCGTAAACAAAACTTGTTAAACTTGGCTCCGAATATTAAGACCGCTCACTCGATTGTACGATTATTATAATTTTCAAATTATTAAATTTATTATCCGAATAAAACTTTAAAAACAACAATAATAATAATAATAACAACGTAAACAGGGAACAATTAATTATTTCAGACGATCAAACATTTTCTACGGCCAGACACAACAGTTTGCAACGCTTTTCCGTTTCCATGACAACGAATCGAACAAAACTCCGCAGTCTCGTCTGCCGGGAATTTAACTGGAAAAGTTGGAAATGACTGACAGGAGAAGGCCACGCCCATTGGTTTTATGGTATCCAGTTTAGGCGATGGATGGGTGGATGGATGGATGGTGGATGGATGGATGGATGGATGGGTGGATGGATGGATGGATGGATGGATGGGTGGATGGATGGATGGATGGATGGACGGATGGATGGATAAATGGATAGAAATACAGACTCTAACCACAGTTTCTAATGGCCAAATAATGGTCTAACCAGAATCATCGGAAAGCAATCTTTC
Organism: Whitmania pigra; assembly: GCA_021613335.1. Classification (NCBI taxonomy): domain Eukaryota; kingdom Metazoa; phylum Annelida; class Clitellata; order Hirudinida; family Haemopidae; genus Whitmania; species Whitmania pigra. Next base: position 137,942 of record JAJTWR010000019.1, on the reverse strand, counting down.
CAGCGTAACTCAAGCAGATCAAGCAGATTGAACTTAAATGATGAGAGATGATGATGATGAGGCAGGAGAAAGTAATCCATCCATGACGTAACAGTCGTTAGGCAGCCGTAACCATGGCTACGTTTACAAGACGGTTTTAATTCATCCACCGGAACAATCGACGGCTCCATGAATCCATCTATCCATCCATCCATCCATCCATACATCTGTCCATCCATCCATCCATCCTTATACCGTTCTAACTGAAGATGGACTATCATCCATTCAAATAGTTTTCCAAAAACTTTCAAAACTCGTCCAAGCTCGACAGGTGGCACTGTTCAAACGTTCAAACGTTCAAACTGTTTCGCCACTAACATCGATTACCCACCGCAGCCACCCACATAAACACCTGACTCATCCAGCCAATCACAAGGCACGACAAGCTTTCTATTAATTATTCACGCATGACTGACTTCAATTCTGCCCCTTTTATCGCTCGTCGAACAAAGAACTGATAACGAGATTAAGAACTAATCGCCCAACTCGGGCGATCATCATCATCATCACCACTAACCTCGAGCATCACTATCAGCACCAGATCGTTCCTATCATCATTATCACCACAGAGCAAAAAAAACAACAATAACAGTAATAATAATAATAACGATAATTATAATAATAATAGTAATAAATTATGCATAATGCAAATGACATTAACTATAATTTCTCTTCGATTAAAACGGTATCTCCTCCCCACAATGCATAATGCTTCGGAAGGGGTCAGAGGTCAGAGTAATCGGTGAGATGCTGATGGAGCGGTGAGGTCGCCCTAATTAATTATTCAAATTATTCTTTCCAACAATGACAACAATGGAAATATCCGTACGTATTATTATTCTGCTTATTATTATTATTATTATTATTAATATTATTAACATTGTTATTATTATTATCATTATTATCACTAAGGGTATCACAACTATTACAGCCATCATCATCATTATCACTAAGGGTATCACAACTATTATAACCACCACCACCATCATCAATCATCATCATCACCGTCATCATCATCATCATCATCGTCATCATCATCATCATCATCATCATCGTCGTCGTCATCATCATCATCATCATCATCATCAATATGATGGCGTTGGCAGCCGATCTCTCGCCATACATCGTAAAGCAACAGTTGTCCATGCCGAAGGTGTTAAGCTTCTCATGTCGGCAGATGATGATGATGATGATGATTACGTTGGTGATGATGATGATGACGTTGGTGATGATGATTACGTTGGTGATGATGACGTTGGCGATGATGATGACGATCATTACGATGATGGTTGCCCGCGGACATCATGCCGAACAGGGTGCTGTGCAACCTGTGCAGACCTTTCATTACGATCATTGTTATGGTGATGAAGACTACGACGATGAAGACCATCTATGCCAGAATGCCCCGAGGCACAGACACCGTAGTCGCCACGGCGCCACCAACTACCCACATCCAACCCCCCCTACCCCCCCCCCGACTGATCTACATTTCCATGACACAAACGACCAACAACGAGTACCACGACTTATCGAGCGACGCTGTTGTACACGCTTAACAGGAACAAAATGCATGTATTCAAATAAATCCAAAATTAATTCAATTCAATTCAATTGTCATTCTACAAACACCTGAACGATTCCGCTACAGGTAGCAGAGGTGGTCATCATCATCATCATCATTATCACCACCATCATCACCATCATCATCATCATGACGAGCAAGAGGGATAGAAATCAGGTCAAACAAAAATAAATATTAAGTGGTCAACTCATCATCATCATCAACACCACCACCAGCATCATGATCCTCATCATTATCATCATCATCATCATCATCATCATCATCATCATCATCATCATCATCATCATCATCATCATCATCATCACTTCAACGTATTAACAACATGTTGTTGTAAAGTAATTTCCAGGTAGTGTTCATTTCGGTTCCTTGCACTCCGCAATGCAGACGACTGCCTGAGGTGAGATTGCAGCCTGCAAAAGACATCCAATAACAACTAACTAAATAAATAAAAAAAATAAAAAATAATAACAATAATGATATTAATAATAATAATAATAATAATAATATAATAATAATAATAATAATAATAATAATAATAACATTAATAGATATTCGTTTAAAAAACAATAACAGTAATAATAATGTTCTACTACAATGCTGGTAACATGACGACGATGATGGTGATGTTGACGATGACGACAGCAGCGATCGGAGCCTACCATAATAGTTGCAGGAGTTACAAGCAGAGGTCAGCATCTGTCCTTGTTGCTGTAGAGTTCGATGTACCTCGAGTCTGAAACCAAACAACAATATAATTCATCATCATCATCATCATAACCACCATCATCATCATCATCATCATCATCATCATCATCATCATCATCATCATCATAACCACCACCCACCGATCTTTTCACGGTCCTTCCTGAGCGCCTCGTTGACGTCTTCCTCGGTGGCAAAGTCGACGTTGGCGTTCCCCGTCCTCTTCCCTTCCCTGAGGACCTCGATGGACACGTCCACCGGAACCACCGGGCTGAAGAACTGTCGGTCGAAGGTCGAGACGTTATCGGTGTCGTTAATAAATAACGATCGTCGCCAATGTTAGGAAAACGATCGGACAATGTTGCTAGTGTTCTTAATACATATCCAATGTTGCTAGTGTACTTAATACATATCCAATGTTGCTAGTGTACTTAATACATATCCAATGTACTTGATACACATCTGTGCTCCACATGCATGCATCGGGGAAGCTTCTGATATAACCATTTATATAGCGCTCCTTCCGACGGCAATCGAGGCAGTGCAGGTTGGGTTTCGAACGCGACACGTTCCGTTCAATTGGATTTTGGTCGCGGTCGATCAATCTCGACATCGAGACCGGGCCTCCGAAGCATGTCCAGTCGATTGTCTTAACTGACCTCGATAATCTGCTCCTTGGTGACGACGTAAGGCAGACCTCTCATGTGAATGCTGTAACCCGTCTTCGACCTATAGGGGGGTGCATACTCTTTGTGAGGCGCCCTGGAGTGGGACCTATCGGAGTAGTGGTGAGGGGAGGAGCCGTTGTACCCCCTGTGGTAGCTTCGGTGCGGCGAGAAGCGGTCGTACGGTCCCCCGTAACGTCTACGTTCGCCTTCGTCATATCGGCCCCTGCCTGTAGATTGATTTTGGATCAGATTTTGGTCAAAGCAATGCGCAACGCAATGTTGATTTAATAATAGCGTTTTAATTAGTTTGCCATTATGAGATATGATAGCTCTTAATAATGCTTTGTTATTGACATTTTATTTAATTAAGAATGATTTAATTTCAATTTCAACGACTTCTGCGATTCGGACTTATGACACCATAAGATCATTTTATTTCGATATAATAATCACCTATTATCGATCCCTCGATCAATGATATTAAATTATACATTAAAATAAATTATATATTAAATTATTAAATACTCATCACCCTCACTTCTCATTGGTCCACCGCCGTAACTTCGATCGTCTGCTCTGCTTCGATAGCCATAGTGGTCGTCGTCTCTCCTCCTACTGGACCACGGGCCCGCGGGAGAGAGCTGGTTGGTCACCCTCGGGTACATTTCCCTCAAGTCGCTTCGATAAACTTCGATGTACCTGCAACGGTCGGAGTTCAAGTGTCGTGGTCGAGAAGTCGTTACGTTAAGTTTGGTTAAGTTGAAAGGTGATTCTGAAGCCGATTAAAAAGCAGCCTACAAGTGGTCCGACCGACGTCTGCCGATCATAAGGAGCGACAGGTTCTATATTAAATATTAACATCATTATTATTATTACTAAATTACTAAAGCAGATAGATGTTCATTGTGTAGCCACATGATGAAATAATTAATGTAAATAATAATAATAATAATAATAAACAATTAAATAAAACACTACCAAGCATGTTCTCAGTGCAAGCAGTTGAACTCCACAAACTGCAAAATTCAACCAAAAAACCCAAAACACCTTGAATAGATGATGAAGTTCAAGAAAACACCTGGACGAACGTCCATCGGTGGACGAGCCACGGATGGACGGAGAAAGCGAAGAAGGAAACTTCAGGACTTCTCGGGATTGTTTAACTCGAATTCGGCATCGAAGGAACATTTTCGAATTCGTTCGTTTAAAAAAAAAGCAATCAGATTTCGTTAGCAAGAGTTCGCAGGTTCAAAGACGTGAAAGGACAGAAAAAACAAGCCTTAATTTGTTTCCAATTCGGGCAAACGAGGCATTAACGAAAGGCAGACGAGAAAGAGGCGGCCGCTCGAAGCAGCTGTCGAGAGGAAAATGAAAAAGGGGAAAGAGGAAAGAGCCGGAACCAATAACCAAAGACAAACCTCTACCGAACCTGTGCTTAATCTTTTCCTTGTGCCTCTGTAGGGCAAGATCGACCGACCTTGCGGACGTGAAGTGCACAAAACCGTCACCGCAGACCCTGCCTCTACCGTCCAACGCGATCATGATACCATTAGGCTCGATCTCCAGACCTGTCAAACCGAGTTCAAATGCCACCTTTACCTTTACCGAAACCGTTGACGACCGGTCGAGCGAGCGAAGCGACGGACGCGGGATGAGGACGTCTCGGAATTTTGTGCTAATGGACGTTGCACGACACAGTGACATCTGTTCGAATTCAAGGCGCTGCTGTTCGAATTCAAATTTCGGACGCCGTTCGTCCTACGCTGGCTCCGGAAAACAAATTCCCCACCCGTGCATCGTTCCGTTCCCTACATTGATTCCCCCCGTGCATTGATTCACGAGCGACCCCTAACCTCTGAAGAATTCGCGGATGTCGTCCGCATTGCACGAGTACGGCAGCCCCTTGAGGAGGACGACCGCGTTGACGGGGTCCCTCCTCGGCTTCCACCTGTCCATCATTCGCTGCATGTCGCCCTCGGTCACCTGTCGAACTGATGAACGAGTTGTCGATTGAAAAACAAAGATTCGAAAGCTAGGATTAAACATTCACTTTCATGTTAGCCATTCGGAGAAAGACGGTACGAAACGAAGAGTGTCATGGCATTCTTAAACGATTTAAATAACATGCAAGAACATCTTTTCATAAATCACTCACCCTCGATGTATCTCTTTCCCATGTTGCTCCTGTGTTTTTCCTTGGCCTTTTCCACGTCCTTCGCGCTCGCCAATTCCACGAACGCGATCCCGTTCGGTCGCCCGTCCGGGCCGACCGCCACGTGGACGCCCCTGCTGGCCCCCAAGATATTGCAGCCTAGACAAGAAAAAGACAGAAATACGAATTTTGATAATTCGCTGCAGACTTTATTTTACCCTCTAAATGTTAGCAGTTTCTTAAACTAAGGTTGAACCAAAAAATCCCCCCCACCTTCCATAAAATCCAAGACATCGCTCGTATTAGCAGAGTACGGCAGGCCGCACAAGCTCACGATGTAAGGTCCCTTCGAGCTGTTGCCGGCGTCTTCGGACAGGTCGTCCCTTTCGACGCTTTCGACGCGATGACGAGACGAGTCGCATCCTTCCTCGTTGCCGACGGATTCTTTACCGTCGTCTTTATCCTCTTCCTCTCTTCTGTCGTTGCTTTCCACGTTCTCCGTGTTTTCCGTCGAAGCTTCCAGGAGCTCCATGGAAGCTTCTTCTTCGAGGGGCACTGGAAATGAAACGGACAGGTGTCGGATTCATAAGTAATAATGTAGTCCAATTATAATTAATGCCTAATTGTTATCGTACAAAATATAAATGCAATACAAATTATCTGGAATTATTATCTAGGCTTAATTCCCATTACACTTAATGGCTAATTCTTACCTGGAATTATTATCCAAGCTTAATAAATGGTTTGTTGGCTTGAAATTTAAAATGTTAATCTATTTCTAATCGATGTGATGATTACTTGCAACACAAAGTCACTTTGAAAAGTTGGGAACCTAATAATCACTCTCGGTATTCCATAGACAAAATTTTAAAAAAATTATTGACAAATTCTACCCCATCAGATCAGTTCAGGTAACCTCAATGGTTAAAAACTTATATGAAACGTACAAATCTTGTCTAAGCATAATCTGACGACAACAAATATTTTAAACAAGAATAATAAGTCAAAATGAGCTACTTTATCACAACCCTAATTCAGTATTAACTCTCTTGTTTTCTAACACGTAAAAGAAACACTATCAACAATACCATTCGAGTCTAAAAAAAACGAAAGTTATTTAAATAAAAATGTTAATTCATGAAAATAAGTCAATACCAACCTTGCGTTTCAAACGGAATGAAAGCTTCTCCCATGTTCGAGATAAGATAACAAAAAGCGACAACAACAACAAGCCAAAATTCTTTCGGACCGTTTACATCAAAATGTTAACGTGGCTTTGTTTCTGTTTGGGACTTTTTTTTTCTTTTATTTTAAAATAAAATTTATTACCTTGATGTTATTTCTCCAATTTATTAATATGTTTTATAAATAATTTATGGACCCAGGTAGAAACTTCTTACCTGTTGCTATAGTGACAAGGGACAAATTTCGGACACCACGGGATATATCTCTCTTTGAAATGTCGAGCGATCATTTTTGTTGCGAAAAATTCAGTTTTGGAAAGGTATGATGTCAATGTTTTTGTAGGTTTCAAAATGTACTTTGAAAACTGCAACTTTATTGTTCTTAGTCTGAGAAACATGACCAAATCAATACTTTATGCCCGCTGTGTAAGAAAGACTTTGGAAGGCGACAGAAGACTGAAGACAAAGAGGTGCTCATGGAGAAACATTTGAGAATCTTGAAAAACAGCTTGTTGAAAGACAAAAGACAATACAGCGTTGGCAAGTGTATTTCAAGAGTATAGCAATTGTAGTTCAGACAAATAACACTTAAACATTCAGTTTTTGAATTACTGATTAAGCTATTTTCCAAATAAATGCCGCAGGGCCCGGAAGTTATAATATTGAAAGCACGTTCCTTAAAAACAGAGGCAAAGGTGCCTCTTTTCCAAAGAGTAACAGATATCAATACACACCCAATGACATACCAGGACCGGGGACATATACGGTTAATTTCATGTTACCATTTCCTAATTTATTACTGAATTAACTACTGTAATTAACAAAACTGCCCAATTATGCGCACAATCACGAACAAATATCTTAAAGGATCTATGACTACATGAAATAACTATTTCTATTACTAATTTTCGTTTTTTGTTAACAAGTTTATTACATAATTTGCTTTTAATAATGCATGAATGTTAACTAGAGAAAGTTAAGTTAAGAAATTAATTAATTACACGCACAGTTAGTTAAATATTTTATAGCATTTCAAAACCAATTTTCACAGCTATCTCCGAAGTTTTCCGACACCGTTTTGAAAGGCTCGTTCAACATCCAAGACAATTTCTTCTGAGAAAGTAAAATGTAGCAGATGGAAGTAACGAGTACTTTGACGGAAAGTAAAAGTCTCCGAATATTTCAAAATTACCTGGACGCGGATTATAATAACAATAATAATAGTAATAATAATAATAATCCTAGGTGTGACGTCACATAAATTATAAAATTTAAATAATAAATAAATAGTAAATTTTCAATATTTTTTATTTGCAAATTGTTACATTGTATTTATAATGCTTATGATATTAAAGCCTACACAGCTAGGATGCTAATGTACTTGAGAAAATGGGAGGTTCTTATGTTTTTTGACGTACTTTTTCAGGGGGGTCTGAGATTTGTGACATAGTGTGACATGGGGAGTATAAAATGGTCCATACAGCGTGACATGCCTTATGGCCAGCACATTAATGGAGGGTCTTAAGATACTTGGATGAGCTCAATAATTTTTAAATATTGTTTTGATGTCATTGTCATGCTGGTTATTGTAAAAAAGAAAGAAAGCGATCTTTATTTTAGTTAACAACCCGTTTATAATATTTATTTAATTACTTAATTATTTATTTACTTATTTCTTTTTTTTTTATATCTTTAAAATGCATAAATAATATTTATAAGCCTAATTATTTATTTATGTACGATATATCTTTAAAATGCGTCTCTCGCATTTGTTGAGAATTATTTAAGATATTATTTAATGCCTCCAAGATTAATAACATTAATTTAATAAACTGTTATTAATAATAATAATATTATTATTACATTACATATTTGTATTATACTATTACATTAAATTAATTAATATACTGTCCAGATATGAGAGTAGCCTTTTCCAGTGGAAAAACTATTACTCATCTTCGAGATGTGACCATTTTAATCTGTTTATGTAATTTTTTATGAGGTCTGAAATTGATTTTTAACAATTTGTTTATTTATTTTTAATTGCTCACCTGTCGTTATTATTTAGTTAATATTAACAATGATGATTTGGGCAATATTTGTAATATTTTATCAATATATGTAATATTTTATCGTCAATACTCTAACGTGTCTGATTTAAGACGACGACGACAATGTCCAGGCTAACAACGTGATAGTGGAAAGCAGTAGAGAAAAGTTAATGAAATTAGTAATGGTGATGCTGATGATGGTCACGATGACAACGACGATGATGATGATGATGGTGACGATGATGACGACGGTCATGATAACTTTATTAAACGTCACATCATTACTAAAAGATTAGTCACCTGAAAGCCTGTTGTCCTAAGTAAAACATATACTACTTCGAAGTTCCTAAGATTAAGTTCACCCGCATGGGCATGCGACAGTTGAGTAGATCACTTGATAATTGCTCACGGACAATTCCGCATACTGGCAATCGCAACAAGTACATATATTGAATACAGAAATAATAATTATATTTTGTATATTATATTATATTGTATATATATATATTACATGTACACCAGAATCGACAAGACAAAGTTTCACTATGTCATGGTCCTTCCATTCGTGGTCATGCAGTTAGGTTATAGATTGTCATTATCATTATTACATAAAGTATGTGTGCTTATGTATGTGTGTGTATGTGTGTTCCCAAGAGATTCCTAGTAGATTAATGTTGGAAGTTTGCTCAATATTTTTCTCAATTTATTTTTTTTTTAAGTACTTTTGAAATTTTCAAATTTTGACAGACAATTCAAAGTAATTCTTTTAAACCAATTTATTCAAACAGCCCAAAACAATCACATCAAAGATGTTCAAAGATAAAAGTTTTCCTAGGCAAGCGTCTCATGAACTGGACTGGCCTTGCCATGCCCACCCTTTCCTCCCATGACCTTCTGTTTTACATCTTCTGTTTTCCGTAAACCTGCAAGTGCAAATGTTTATAATTACATCACTCACTCACTCTAATGGCAAATGAAATAATAACTGAATGTTCATGCTAACCAAGTAGACACTTAAGGCTACAGATAAGGTCACCAGGGCCAAAGTTGAGCTTCCAAACATGTAGACCAGAGTCTTAATGGAAACTTGGTCTTCGCTGTCTGTACCATTTGTCATCTCCCGGAAAGGGTAAATACCATCAAAAGGCCATTCTGCAAAATTAATGCATTTATTAATTGATAATGAATTTAATAATAAAGTTAATGTAATTATTGCACTGCCACAATTATTTTTACACGTTCACTCTACTGGAAGAGAATTTACCATATATCAGGGGGGCTCCAACGTCAAGTTTGCACTTTCCTTTAGTGCAGAGCATGCTTGGTCCGCATGGACTCCCTGGGAGAGGTTTCATGCCATTGAGAGAAAAGCATGTGGTACTTCCTTGAGGTCGGCATCCAAATTTTATGCAGACGTTCTCGACACCCTGAGGCTGCAAATAAGAATGTTTCAGTTAAGTTACTTCAACTTGCTCACTTAACATCAGTGAAAGAATTATTAGTAATAACTTCAAATAATAAATATTAATAATAACCATTACTAATAATAGAAATAAATACAAATTATGATTAATTATAATAATAATAATAATAAACAATATAACATTAATAACTGCGGAGGATAATAGTTGTAACTAGAAATAGTTATATCACCTAAAATTATAACTCCAACTATGACAGCTGTGCAAAGCTTGAGTCACAATAGCTTAAACAAACAAACAGAACAAGCAATACGACAAAACTTATTACAATGCAGGGCATGTAGCCGGGTCCGAATACAAAGTCGCACTGAACTTGAAGACTGAGAGAAGCCCTGACCAGCCCTGACCCATTTTCTTCAGTTTTGTTACTCAAACATCTGTAAAATATCAAAAGTCAATTATAAAAGAAAGAAGTTAGGAAATGGTCTCTTGTTGTGAAATATTAAAAGTTTAACAAGGATTAATTCATGTCACTAACTGTTTCTTGATCCTCAAATTCTCTTCCATTGTCTCCTTCTGGCAGACAGCTTTAATGCTGCTTGTCACTCCAGAGATTTGATTCTCCTCACATATGTCCAGCCTATGGTGATATAAATTACTTGAATAGCAATTATTAGTACATTAATAATTACCTTTAGTAAATTATTTATATAATTAACAATGATAGTTACATTTGTTAACGTATTAACTAATAAAGAATATTAACTGATATGTTAATTACAATAATAATAATAATAATAATAATAATAATAATAATAATAATAATAATAATAATAATAATAATAATAATAATATAATAATAATAATATAATAATAATAATATAATAATAATAATAATAATAATAATATAATAATAATAATAATAATAATAATAATAATAATAATAATAATAATAATAATAATAATAATAATAATAATAATAGCAATACGACTCACAATTTCTTCAGCAACTGCACCAGATCTTTTGAAGTCTGGCCTTGTTCAACGGCAGTCAGGAGTATTTTGGGGTGGTTACAGATGTTCTTGCTTCCAATTCCAGGGACTTGGATGCCTTCGTGGACAATCCTTTTCCTAAAAAAAAAAAAACAAAAAAGTCATGTTTAAAGATGGATCTTGACTAATGAATAGGGGACATTTCTAACTTCGTCACGAATAAGACAATCTCGTTTGTGTACATTTGATGACTTTCTTCGTTTTCTAAAAGTCTCTGGACATCTACGTTCTCCTCATCTACGATGGATGTTGCTGTTTCCTGAATAATGGAAAATAAATAAATTAATTATTCTATAAAAAAAATTGATAACCGTCATAAGGTTAATTAACCCAGTATCTGATAACTTCGACGATTTTCGTAGTGAAGCTGAATGCAGGAGTTGACAGTTCATCCAATTCGGCCATGACCTAACAAACAAAAGTTATTTAATTTATTTGCATACATTTGAATTTAACTTAATTTATATTTAAGTGATTATTACAAGATCCTCACGTTTTTAATATTAATTAAACTCAGTTCATACTAATTGATTTAAAAATTCTTAATGAACTACACATGGAACGTTAAAATAACACCAACCTTATTCTGCATTTAGTTAAGTTAGTTAAGTTTAAAGTTAAATAACTACTCACCACTTCTTCCATTGCCATCAGGTACTTCTTTGCCTCTTCGAACGCCTGGTCATCAGTTGTTGTTGTTGCGTTCTTGAATCTTAAAAATATATGAATTAATATTAATTAAAATATTGTAGAGTAAATTAATGGTTAGTGCTTATCCATTTCCACAGTTACCATTAGCAACTCACCTATCGATGATGCTGTCATCGACAGCCACCACCAGGGGAAGATGGACGATCTCTTTCTCAACTGCAACGTAAAATTACATCAACATGAACAAATTGAAAATTTAAATAATTTCAACTACTATTAATTGTATTAATATAATAATATTATTACTCTGACTCAAATAAAAATATTGCAATTACTTATTTCCTTACCTTCTGGTTTGCCAACGATTTCGTAGATTGTGTGATTGATGCCATTTATGAACACATCCTGGATGACCGTGGACTCGTAGTTGATGGATTTCTCGACTTCAAAATTCGTTTGAAAGACTTCACTTGGCTCGAGGCTGTAGTTCCTACCAGCCGAGAAATAGGAAAATGTCTGTCGAACAATTTATAAATGATTATTGAACTGGTAATTATATATATATATATTTAAATAAGAAAAGTACAATTCGTCATAACTTTAATTATGCACAGATTTTTCGTAGAAATATCAAATTTCATGAGTCTTATCTGCGCCATTCCTACATCATCATTAATTATCATCATTCTTAATTTACATTAACACTTTCACCACAAATAACCCATTAACTTACATAAAAACGTTCTGGAAGGCCGTTGACGTCCTTCGTGATAACTACCCCCTTTATGTCTTCGATCAAGTCTGGCGTGGTATCTTCCCCTATGAATTCTTCGATGACCTAAGAAGGGAGATATTTAAAAGTTAATAACTATAATTAATGTATTAAAAGGTCAAATTCAAACAAAAATGCATTTTGCTAACGTCTTCTTTTCTTAGATTCAAGTTCATTCCCTGTCCTTTGAGCTCGACTTTCTCAATTGGCACAATGTTGTCTGAGTTTATCTTTTTTAAGTTGGTCACAATTCTTCTTCCGATGTGATTCAACTCAAAAGCACTGATGTCAGTAATTCGTTTGATGTCGTAAACTTTCATGCCGGGGAGATTTATTTTTTCTGTAAACAAATACTCAAACTTTATCAACCATTTCCATTACCATTATATTACATATATATATAAATAAACATGTATTACATATATACAATATATATATATATAATAATTATTTGGTTGCGATGCGCCGTTTTGCGAAGAAGCCTATCAATAATATTAATTATAATATTAATTGCATTCAATAAACATTGCATCGCCTTACAATCCTCGAACTTGATTTTAATATTTCTTACAAAAATAAATGTACTAATTATATTCTTATATTTAAATTATCTCTACATAATTTTCATAAACCATATACAAAAACAATTTAGATAATAATAATAATACACCTACCTTCTTTTTGTTTTTTCTGAACGACATTTGGCATTTTTGTCCCCTGCCCGGAAGTTACATCAATCTTCTGGACCGGCCTAAGTTCAACCTCCTCCTGACCAGATATTTTTGTAGGACGGAGTTCATCGTGACTGTCAGACGAGTTCTTTTGGATGTCTACCTGAAGAGTTGTCTCAGTAGAACTGACACTATCTTGGCCGACATCGTCAAAATCCAGAGGCTTTTGGCCAGTACCACCGGTAGGAGAGAAGAAGACTCCCAATATCACTAACAGGATGAGAAGCATGTATCGCATCTGAAAATGAAAATAGTAATATTATTATTATTAGCAATATTACAAGTACAACCAAGCAAGGCTGACTTCACCTTGCAAGAGTTGCTGAAAAGTGCCTCTTCTGGTGGCTTTTTATTGAGGGTACGATCAATAAAATCAATAAAACACGGGCATCTTACGAGGTGTTCAGAGGTATTTTTAGAAACAGGCTTGCCCTTAGATGATGAAATTCGTCTCGTCTGCAATCGATTCCACTTTTCAAAAGTGGAACTCAAAAACAACCTTAAGCACGTGTGATGTTACGAATCTTGTAGAAATTGCATTATACTGATGTATTGTCATTTTAAATCTTTTGCAAAGTTTAGACATTGTGGAAGGCATGCTATAGCATGCAACTATTAACTAGTCTAATAACAGACTTTTGCAAACATTTCAATAATAGTAAATTCCTTCAAGGTCAAAAACTGCACACTCAAATATTCATTGATTAATAACTCCAGACAACTATTGATATTTTCCTCCATGGCTCGCCAGTTGTTTTCAACTTTTCGATCGATTAAAATGAGTAATTCTTTGCACTTGAAATAATTTTAATAATTATTCAAACAATAGAGTCAAGTTGTTTTATAATTATATTATTTTAAATAATATCATTAGTATATCTCTTTAAATAGAGTTTGAGGACATATTTCAACTTGTTTTCAACAGAGCAAGAGGAACTTGATAAAAACATTGATATTATCAAAATATTAAAAACTCAATTAACGAATGATGAATTCGTGAAAGATGGCAAAACCTAGAAATGGTTCATGCGCCAACATCGGCAAAATAGGTAAGAAATCGAAAATTAAAATATTATATTAAATTAATGTAATAACCATTATTTAAATTTCAGACGAGTGGTTTAGTAAGTTAATAAATATATATTTAAGTTTTTAGAGCATTGTTTTTCAAATTATGTGTGATTTTCGGACTGCCATATCATGATACGTCTAAAAGTAATTTTGAAAATTTAGGTGAAAAATGTTGAAAATTGCATTGCATCTAATCAAAATTCGATTAAAATTCGATTGATAACAATATTGAAATAAAAATTATTTACAATTATTGCAGGTATATAAAGCAATATTTAAAATATTAACCATGGCAAATCCCATGAAGTAAGATTATAATACAATCATCATTCTCGTTGTGAAAAACATAGTGATTGTAAACTAGACGGGTTCATAAGAGATCAGATTACATATTTGAAATTTTAAAATCATTACCTTTTAGAATAACTATAAACCGCAACTTTAACCCATTTGAATATGCCGAAAACGAATTTTTTATATTTAAGTGAAAAATGTCGAAACTTGCATCGTACCTAATAAAAATTCGGTTAAAAATCACCCGATAAAGATGTGACGACAAAAAATAAATCATAATATTGAAAATAATTCATAGTTTGCAGAAAATACTTGTTAAATATTTATTGATTTAGGATTGAAATTTTTATCAACATTTTAAATCTAAAAATAGGCATTTTAGAGCGACAGCAATAAATTAAAAAGCCTATATTCTAAATCATCTAAAAAGTCATCTTAATACGCTGAACATGATTTACTGCATATTATTAAATTGTGAATAAATTTGTGAATTTTCAATGTAATTTTGGAATCACGTTGTCCAGTGAAACAACTCCAGTATCTTCATGAATATAAAATGTGATTGTTTCCAAACTGAATAAAAACTAACAATATTGTTTAGTAATATTAATAAGTATTACGAGTTGGGATCATTATCATGTCATTCATTTTACAGCTCCATCTAGGAACAGATAAAAACCCAGCTATCATTCGATAGAAGTTCACATCACATTTTGACAATTTTGTCGCTAGATGCCACTCTGCATCCTGGCCTCATAATCTTTTTAATTATTTTTTGTTTCAAAATTTTATGCTTTTTTTAAATTCATTTTGCTTACAAAGGTCACGTGTTGCAAATTATATAAAAAAATTGGTGGCCAAATTAAAGAGAAACTTTTTCCTTCGGGCAGCCATTGAGTGTCACCAGGATCTTTTTTTGTCATTAAATAAACTCAAACTTTTTTGTTTATATTTTTTTCGTATGTTTAAGATGATTTCTGTGATTCTAAATATATATTATTTTTAAATATACTTTTAGCGTCTTTCAATGTGAAACCTCAGTCATTGCGCTTTTATATATGTTCAACAATAATCTCGGTTTTGTGTTTTACATTAGCGTTACCCAATAAACGTTACAATTTCAAGAAATTTAATTTTTAAAATTCATGCAATACAAAATAAATAAAATTTAGCTTTAAGGCATTCAGACCAATTTTTGTTTTGTTGAAATTACACCTCAGAAAAGTATTGTAATAAATTTAACAAAAAAATTTATAATTACAAATACTTTAAATTTTATTTATATTAATTAATGAGGATTTAATTTTAAGTCAGTATAAACATTTCAATGAAGGGATGGATGGGGACTCGGATATTGCGGTTGGGCAATCAAGAATTTCATTCTAATTAAAGACTAACATCTGAGGAAAGGAAAAATTGGATGGCAGATTTTGAAAAAACATTATTTCTCAAAACTATATCTCGGTGCCTTAGGAAATCATCCTCAAATGATTCCTCGTAATCCACTTGTTGATATCGTTATTTGATACAAAAGTTGTAAATGAAACGTTCTTAACTTATAACAGAATAAGTTTAATGTTAGATTATATTCATAACATTTATAACTTAATACACAACAGACTGACACTAGGCACACTTTGCAACAAAGGATGATCCTATTAGCAGTTTTGCCATATATCAAGGTGTCTGTGTAAAATCATAGGAAATAGTAAACAGTTGTAGACAGGATTTTACAAGAAAATAACCAGCTATTACAATTTATTAAAATATGTTTGGTAATACTTTGTTTCTGTGTCCCTTAACTTTGCTTTCCAGATCTTGTTTTTGCTTTGAATCATTGATAATTCAAATGATATATCTTTTAAAAAGGTGTTGAATTGGCATAGAACATGGTTAGGCAAACTACAGCTTGCAGACCCTCTACACCGTTATTATTTATGTCTAATTAGAATTTTCGCTATATTTTTGAATTTTTTATTTCAGATATTTGATGTGAATCTTAGGATATTAAATTGGTTTTTATGGTTCCAGAATCGATTAGTCATTAATTGCTAACATCCCTGTTTGAAACATCATATTAAAAAGAGTGTGCGTTTAAGTTTTGGAATCATTTCAGTCATGCTTTTATTACAGTTTGATAGGTTCCTAATTTGGCTCTGTCACTAAGGGAAACATGTATTACAAAGAAATCCATTGTTGAAAAAATCTTATCAGTACATTAGTATTATTTATTAAATGGGTATTTAAATATTCATCGATTGGACAACAAACAAATATGCTGTAATGAAAGCTTTAATCTTTTCATTTTATTTTTAAAATTTGAGTTAAAAAATGTTTTCTCAGAACTAATTCTTTTTGTTACAAAGGCCGGATGGTAAATTGTCCACAAGATTTACAGCATTTCTTCCTCAAGCTCCCATGAATTTCACACAGACGAGGCAAGTATTCCACTAATTTCTTGCAGGTATATTTCTTTGAAAGGTAGACATGAGGAACTCTGTCATCATCTTCGCATTTATCTAAAATAATATTTGTCCCATAGTAATGTAATTTAATATAAAATCATGGATGTATACAATGCATGCGAGTCTCTATACATCAACCTAATATTGTAACATTTGTAATCACCTTCCATCATGTTGACATTACTGCAAGATGAACAACAGTATCTTCGGACCCTATCATTTCTACACAGACCGGAATCACGTTCAACCAACTGCTTGCACGTTAAGTTCTCCTTGAATCCCCAGACATGGACAAATTCCATAGAACCACTATAATCGCCATTATTGATACAGAATTCTGGAGATTGTTAATTTTAAATAAGACTAAAACCAGGATGGAACATTTAAATGACAGTTGATGTTGTGGAAGAAATGTTTGTATCAACTGGAAGGTTAAAAGTAGTTATAAGTAATATTAGTTAACTTATTTATTTATTTGATTATAGTCCCTTGCATAATTGAGATGATTTGGACTTATATCAGTTAGCGATAAATACCAGCACAAGTTTCACAACAGTGACGAGTGGGGAGGTGACAGATTTCTGGTATGAGATTCGAGCACTCGGTTCCTCTGTCTCCGTAGAGGCAGTTGGCATCCGATGGGTTAATGACCAGAGCTTGACAAGTTTTGCAGCAAGTGGTGGCATAATAATCATTATAACAATCCCTTGGTTCTAAACTGGAACATGTGTCGATGGTGTCTGAACAGCCTATCAAAATAATAAGTTTAGTTATTTTAATGAGTTAAAGCTACTTATTTGTAATCATTAGGATTGTTTAAGTTTTACTTTGATTTCGTTAATATTAATTAAATATTAGATTAATTTGTTATGGTCTACCTCCTTTGCTTGTTCCGTTGCCTGCACATGATGCACAGCAAGCATGAGTGTAGTATTTACACACTTTTATTGGATTCTGCATAATTTCGTCTTTGCACAGGTTCTTTCGACGTGAAAATTGAAAAGATATCTCCAGCTTATAGTCACCATAAATGCAGTAATCTGGTACATTCAGAATGAGTTATGATATGTTGTTAACATTGCAAGGATATTGTAGCATTGTAACTGGAATATTATCAACCTTTTGTTTCACGTAACAGTAATTATGTAAAACCATTTTTCTCTTCAAATGTCATCAGAAATAAAGTTTGACTATTGCTAACTTTTAAGTACCTTAAAAATTAACTATTATTATTATTAACCTCTAGATCTAGGAGCATTTCTGTCATGTACACATTTTCCCTTCTGACACCAGGAATTGTTGCCACAAGTGGTTCCATCCATTGTCCTTATGTTATTGCCCTTGAAGCACGAAATGCTCCTGCATACTTCCCTATCGCTGGAGATCCTACTGCCCTTCAATAAAATAATAATACTATCGATATTACAAGTATATGTCATGTTTAGTAGTCTATTATTTAAAATGTAATTTTTAGTATGATTAATACATTAAACAAATATAATATCATGCATTCAATTCTTACGTAAAAGAAGGACTCGGGTCCATAAACGATCCTGCATTGTTCGTCAGGATCAAATATTTGGCCTGGGTACAAATGCATGGAGATGTTTCTTTGTTGACCAATGTCAAAATGCTCTTCATCATCCGCCAGACAATTGTTTGAATTTCTAGGTCCAATTGGGTGAAATTATTTCAAATGTTGTGTATTATTTATTTAATTCCTGTGAGCTTGCAAAAATATGCAACGTATTGTTCTTGGAAATAAAAAAAATTATAATGTCAAAAAAATCTTTAATTACGTAACTATCAAATTCATAATCTACAATATGAGCAAATAATTTTCAACTCCAGTAATTTTTAAAGAATTAAATTTGGCTTGTTATCAGGTTTCACTTACGCATCCAGTTCAGCAACGGTGGATGTAAAGGCTTCAATTGAACATCTAGAGAAGTGGTTTTGTCCATGTGTTGTGTAATCCATGATGTAATTGCTGGTATTGCAATGCCTGTGCTCGCGATCGTGATCAGCCCCCAAGCTTTCATAAAATAGAGCGTATATGATACTTCTTTATTATTGATTATGGCAATAGTTGTACATGTAAGTGGTATAATATTGTTAGTATCATCATTATCATTTCTTTGAGTGTTTCTAGTCTGAGGAAATACAAATTTTACAAAAGTCCTTATAGAACTCACGAGTGTCCAAGTTCATGAGCTAAAGTTAATGCTGCTTCATAGGGACCCCGGTATTTGGCAATGCCTAGTCCTTGGAAGGTGCACACTTTTTTCAAATACGAAATACCAACAATCGGATTCTTGTTCCTGATTATGGCATATCTGGAAATGCAACATTGATATTTAATATTCAAATCTCAGACTCAGAATGGCAGTGGATCTACTAAGGAAATAATTTTAAGAAAACCTTGTGAAAATAGCGAGGAAATCAAATTTAGGCCATTTTGTTCTATCTGGTTGAGCAGATTTATTGAAAAACCATTCTTTATGATTGTCAAAAATGTCTTTACTTTCTATGGAGTCCTGATCGTGCTTAGAATTGTTAATGAATGGCACATCACTTGTTCTCTGAATAATATTAAAGAATAAAACCACCAGGTTACACATAAGTTACATTATTACAACAATTGATATCAAAGTATTTATGATTTTACCAAAATAGCAAGGAGTATTAATACATGCATCTGCATACTAACCATATTGTCCCCAAAATATTAGTCAGTAACCTTAATTGTTAGTGCCTATTTCTAAATTATCTAGCTAAATATTTGATATTTACTTATTAATACACTTACTCCTAATAATCACCATCATCACTTACTTCTGCAATGAAGGCACCGACCCACTTGGTGGTAAACTTCAAATCGTTAGTCACGATGTTCTCATAAATTTCTTTTAACTAAATAATAAATAGCGCTCATCATAATTCACATTATAATAATTCAAGTAGACGGCATCTTACCCTGTCCATAATGTGGGTGAAGACATACATGATATTATTCCTTGCACTTTCTATCCTCTTTTGGTCAGAATTGGCAGTATTTAGTTTAAGGAACCTTAAATAATATTGCGAATTAAATATTTTATTATAATTGCATGAAATGGAATTAATTTGTCATCAAACAGGCAACTCACACATTAAAAATCGAGTAATCAATGATGGTGAATATTTCGACAGTCATTAGTCTCTTTGGTCTTCTTGAGAATTCGGACCTTTTCATAATTCGATTTTGTCCAAAAGTGCCGTTTGCTAATAAAAATAATTTTTGTTTCCAACAATTATTTAATTATTAATTATATTTAGCAACTGCAGTTTCAAAATCCACCTTCATACGAGCGATTATTACGTTGAGATGGCTTCGATAGGGATTCCAGGAGTTTGTGAAGTACGCCATCTATGTTGAGAATCTTGTTGTTGTACTTGCTGTAGTTGTTTTTGTTGCCTCCTATAATTGCTTCTTCTAAGTTCTCGAAAATGGTTTTGTCTTCGATAATTGCTTTCGGTCCCAAAGAAACAGGCTTGTCGTCGTAAGTAAAACTGATCATCTGATTCAATAATATAGGAATTGTGCATATTCGATGAAACATTCAGTTCATTTAATCATTCATTTGATTATTAATTCGCTTGACTTTTTCAATAATACTATTAAAAATAAAACTGATGTTTAAGCTGTATAAAGATAATAATTTTAAAATTATGATAAAAATAATATGATTACTCACATAAAGAGTTTCTTTGATTCCGTTTGTGTTCTGAATAGTAACAGTGGCAGTAGCTCCGAACAAGAGGTCTTTGTAGGTGCCCAAGAACTTAAAGAAATAAGGCATTCAGAAATGAAATTTACTTGTTTGAGGGATGATGTTATTGTTATGAAACAAATTTTATGCTAAAACTGGATATACCATAAATTGTCTTTTATTTGAAACAAATGGATTGTCGAATTTAAACATAAATAAACATAATAGTAAATTATAAACATTTCTCATTACGAATAAATTTATATTTATGTCATTAACAATGCTTGTTGTACTAACTTCATTATCGTAGTCATTTGAACTTTGACCTTCTAACGTGGTTGCGAAAAAGGTTTTCTTGAATGCCTCTGTCGATTTTGCAATCCTGATGAGATTCAAAGTTATTTTGGCGCTTTCAAGCTGAAGGTCAATGTGAATGGAGTCTGGCAAAGAATTTGTGTTGTTCCTGTTGTCCTTGTAGATCCATCGTGGTTTTACTGCAAATGAATTCACCTTTTAGATTATATTTCATTCATTCGGTCGAAACTTTTTAAAAATAAAAAATGCCATTAACAATATTAAATCGCTTTCGAACATAGTAGAACAGTTGCTCTAAATTCTGCATGAAATATTCGAGTCGCATTCTTCGAACATAAAACGCGCAAAATGTTGTTTGTGTGAAAACTAGCAGAATAATTTAGTTGGAAACAGAAATAACGATTTAATGATGAATAAAGTAATGTCTTAAAAATATTACCTTCTTCTATTTCAGTCGAAGCTGATAGACAGATACAGACAATCGGAAGCAGTATTAGCGAGACTCCGTAAATCTAGAAGCAAACAGCAGATACTAATTGAAAATTAATTTTGCTTGATTCATAAGTAAAAGGTTTGTACAAAATGGATCATAAATATGATATCTTTTACCATTCTATAACAGTAACCTTCTTCATTAAAATCTCCTATATATATATGTTTACATACAAGAATGTCCTTGAAAATTTCATTGTTATAATCTAACAATGGGACTGTACATCACGCCATTAAAATTATCTTCCGACATCAGGTAAGATGAAAAGCTTTTATTACATTGTTCCATTGCCGCACATTGTTAATCTGATGAGTTTGGTTTTCGGAAAATGTTAGCAGGCTGTTAATGATCAAAAATGAAAATTTGAACATTTGCTTTGATTTTTGTTACTTAAATCGGTCAAAATATGTTCAACAATAATCTCGGTTTTGTGTTTTACATTAGCGTTACCCAATAAACGTTACAATTTCAAGAAATTTAATTTTTAAAATTCATGCAATACAAAATAAATAAAATTTAGCTTTAAGGCATTCAGACCAATTTTTGTTTTGTTGAAATTACACCTCAGAAAAGTATTGTAATAAATTTAACAAAAAAATTTATAATTACAAATACTTTAAATTTTATTTATATTAATTAATGATAATATTTAATTTTAAGTCAGTATAAACATTTCAATGAAGGGATGGATGGGGACTCGGATATTGCGGTTGGGCAATCAAGAATTTCATTCTAATTAAAGACTAACATCTGAGGAAAGGAAAAATTGGATGGCAGATTTTGAAAAAACATTATTTCTCAAAACTATATCTCGGTGCCTTAGGAAATCATCCTCAAATGATTCCTCGTAATCCACTTGTTGATATCGTTATTTGATACAAAAGTTGTAAATGAAACGTTCTTAACTTATAACAGAATAAGTTTAATGTTAGATTATATTCATAACATTTATAACTTAATACACAACAGACTGACACTAGGCACACTTTGCAACAAAGGATGATCCTATTAGCAGTTTTGCCATATATCAAGGTGTCTGTGTAAAATCATAGGAAATAGTAAACAGTTGTAGACAGGATTTTACAAGAAAATAACCAGCTATTACAATTTATTAAAATATGTTTGGTAATACTTTGTTTCTGTGTCCCTTAACTTTGCTTTCCAGATCTTGTTTTTGCTTTGAATCATTGATAATTAAAATGATATATCTTTTAAAAAGGTGTTGAATTGGCATAGAACATGGTTAGGCAAACTACAGCTTGCAGACCCTCTACACCGTTATTATTTATGTCTAATTAGAATTTTCGCTATATTTTTGAATTTTTTATTTCAGATATTTGATGTGAATCTTAGGATATTAAATTGGTTTTTATGGTTCCAGAATCGATTAGTCATTAATTGCTAACATCCCTGTTTGAAACATCATTTTAAAAAGAGTGTGCGTTTAAGTTTTGGAATCATTTCAGTCATGCTTTTATTACAGTTTGATAGGTTCCTAATTTGGCTCTGTCACTAAGGGAAACATGTATTACAAAGAAATCCATTGTTGAAAAAATCTTATCAGTACATTAGTATTATTTATTAAATGGGTATTTAAATATTCATCGATTGGACAACAAACAAATATGCTGTAATGAAAGCTTTAATCTTTTCATTTTATTTTTAAAATTTGAGTTAAAAAATGTTTTCTCAGAACTAATTCTTTTTGTTACAAAGGCCGGATGGTAAATTGTCCACAAGATTTACAGCATTTCTTCCTCAAGCTCCCATGAATTTCACACAGACGAGGCAAGTATTCCACTAATTTCTTGCAGGTATATTTCTTTGAAAGGTAGACATGAGGAACTCTGTCATCATCTTCGCATTTATCTAAAATAATATTTGTCCCATAGTAATGTAATTTAATATAAAATCATGGATGTATACAATGCATGCGAGTCTCTATACATCAACCTAATATTGTAACATTTGTAATCACCTTCCATCATGTTGACATTACTGCAAGATGAACAACAGTATCTTCGGACCCTATCATTTCTACACAGACCGGAATCACGTTCAACCAACTGCTTGCACGTTAAGTTCTCCTTGAATCCCCAGACATGGACAAATTCCATAGAACCACTATAATCGCCATTATTGATACAGAATTCTGGAGATTGTTAATTTTAAATAAGACTAAAACCAGGATGGAACATTTAAATGACAGTTGATGTTGTGGAAGAAATGTTTGTATCAACTGGAAGGTTAAAAGTAGTTATAAGTAATATTAGTTAACTTATTTATTTATTTGATTATAGTCCCTTGCATAATTGAGATGATTTGGACTTATATCAGTTAGCGATAAATACCAGCACAAGTTTCACAACAGTGACGAGTGGGGAGGTGACAGATTTCTGGTATGAGATTCGAGCACTCGGTTCCTCTGTCTCCGTAGAGGCAGTTGGCATCCGATGGGTTAATGACCAGAGCTTGACAAGTTTTGCAGCAAGTAGTGGCATAATAATCATTATAACAATCCCTTGGTTCTAAACTGGAACATGTGTCGATGGTGTCTGAACAGCCTATCAAAATAATAAGTTTAGTTATTTTAATGAGTTAAAGCTACTTATTTGTAATCATTAGGATTGTTTAAGTTTTACTTTGATCTCGTTAATATTAATTAAATATTAGATTAATTTGTTATGGTCTACCTCCTTTGCTTGTTCCGTTGCCTGCACATGATGCACAGCAAGCATCAGTGTAGTATTTACACACTTTTATTGGATTCTGCATAATTTCGTCTTTGCACAGGTTCTTTCGACGTGAAAATTGAAAAGATATCTCCAGCTTATAGTCACCATAAATGCAGTAATCTGGTACATTCAGAATGAGTTATGATATGTTGTTAACATTGCAAGGATATTGTAGCATTGTAACTGGAATATTATCAACCTTTTGTTTCACGTAACAGTAATTATGTAAAACCATTTTTCTCTTCAAATGTCATCAGAAATAAAGTTTGACTATTGCTAACTTTTAAGTACCTTAAAAATTAACTATTATTATTATTAACCTCTAGATCTAGGAGCATTTCTGTCATGTACACATTTTCCCTTCTGACACCAGGAATTGTTGCCACAAGTGGTTCCATCCATTGTCCTTATGTTATTGCCCTTGAAGCACGAAATGCTCCTGCATACTTCCCTATCGCTGGAGATCCTACTGCCCTTCAATAAAATAATAATACTATCGATATTACAAGTATATGTCATGTTTAGTAGTCTATTATTTAAAATGTAATTTTTAGTATGATTAATACATTAAACAAATATAATATCATGCATTCAATTCTTACGTAAAAGAAGGACTCGGGTCCATAAACGATCCTGCATTGTTCGTCAGGATCAAATATTTGGCCTGGGTACAAATGCATGGAGATGTTTCTTTGTTGACCAATGTCAAAATGCTCTTCATCATCCGCCAGACAATTGTTTGAATTTCTAGGTCCAATTGGGTGAAATTATTTCAAATGTTGTGTATTATTTATTTAATTCCTGTGAGCTTGCAAAAATATGCAAAGTATTGTTCTTGGAAATAAAAACAATTATAATGTCAAAAAAATCTTTAATTACGTAACTATCAAATTCATAATCTACAATATGAGCAAATAATTTTCAACTCCAGTAATTTTTAAAGAATTAAATTTAACTTGTTATCAGGTTTCACTTACGCATCCAGTTCAGCAACGGTGGATGTAAAGGCTTCAATTGAACATCTAGAGAAGTGGTTTTGTCCATGTGTTGTGTAATCCATGATGTAATTGCTGGTATTGCAATGCCTGTACTCGCGATCGTGATCAGCCCCCAAGCTTTCATAAAATAGAGCGTATATGATACTTATTTATTAGTGATTATGGCAATAGTTGTACATGTAAGTGGTATAATATTGTTAGTATCATCATTATCATTTCTTTGAGTGTTTCTAGTCTGAGGAAATACAAATTTTACAAAAGTCCTTATAGAACTCACGAGTGTCCAAGTTCATGAGCTAAAGTTAATGCTGCTTCATAGGGACCCCGGTATTTGGCAATGCCTAGTCCTTGGAAGGTGCACACTTTTTTCAAATACGAAATACCAACAATCGGATTCTTGTCCATGATTATGGCATATCTGGAAATGCAACATTGATATTTAATATTCAAATCTCAGACTCAGAATGGCAGTGGATCTACTAAGGAAATAATTTTAAGAAAACCTTGTGAAAATAGCGAGGAAATCAAATTTAGGCCATTTTGTTCTATCTGGTTGAGCAGATTTATTGAAAAACCATTCTTTATGATTGTCAAAAATGTCTTCACTTTCTATGGAGTCCTGATCGTGCTTAGAATTGTTAATGAATGGCACATCACTTGTTCTCTGAATAATATTAAAGAATAAAACCACCAGGTTACACATAAGTTACATTATTACAACAATTGATATCAAAGTATTTATGATTTTACCAAAATAGCAAGGAGTATTAATACATGCATCTGCATACTAACCATATTGTCCCCAAAATATTAGTCAGTAACCTTAATTGTTAGTGCCTATTTCTAAATTATCTAGCTAAATATTTGATATTTACTTATTAATACACTTACTCCTAATAATCACCATCATCACTTACTTCTGCAATGAAGGCACCGACCCACTTGGTGGTAAACTTCAAATCGTTAGTCACGATGTTCTCATAAATTTCTTTTAACTAAATAATAAATAGCGCTCATCATAATTCACATTATAATAATTCAAGTAGACGGCATCTTACCCTGTCCATAATGTGGGTGAAGACATACATGATATTATTCCTTGCACTTTCTATCCTCTTTTGGTCAGAATTGGCAGTATTTAGTTTAAGGAACCTTAAATAATATTGCGAATTAAATATTTTATTATAATTGCATGAAATGGAATTAATTTGTCATCAAACAGGCAACTCACACATTAAAAATCGAGTAATCAATGATGGTGAATATTTCGACAGTCATTAGTCTCTTTGGTCTTCTTGAGAATTCGGACCTTTTCATAATTCGATTTTGTCCAAAAGTGCCGTTTGCTAATAAAAATAATTTTTGTTTCCAACAATTATTTAATTATTAATTATATTTAGCAACTGCAGTTTCAAAATCCACCTTCATACGAGCGATTATTACGTTGAGATGGCTTCGATAGGGATTCCAGGAGTTTGTGAAGTACGCCATCTATGTTGAGAATCTTGTTGTTGTACTTGCTGTAGTTGTTTTTGTTGCCTCCTATAATTGCTTCTTCTAAGTTCTCGAAAATGGTTTTGTCTTCGATAATTGCTTTGGGTCCCAAAGAAACAGGCTTGTCGTCGTAAGTAAAACTGATCATCTGATTCAATAATATAGGAATTGTACATATTCGATGAAACATTCAGTTCATTTAATCATTCATTTGATTATTAATTCGCTTGACTTTTTCAATAATACTATTAAAAATTAAACTGATGTTTAAGCTGTATAAAGATAATAATTTTAAAATTATGATAAAAATAATATGATTACTCACATAAAGAGTTTCTTTGATTCCGTTTGTGTTCTGAATAGTAACAGTGGCAGTAGCTCCGAACAAGAGGTCTTTGTAGGTGCCCAAGAACTTAAAGAAATAAGGCATTCAGAAATGAAATTTACTTGTTTGAGGGATGATGTTATTGTTATGAAACAAATTTTATGCTAAAACTGGATATACCATAAATTGTCTTTTATTTGAAACAAATGGATTGTCGAATTTAAACATAAATAAACATAATAGTAAATTATAAACATTTCTCATTACGAATAAATTCATATTCATGTCATTAACAATGCCTGTTGTACTAACTTCATTATCGTAGTCATTTGAACTTTGACCTTCTAACGTGGTTGCGAAAAAGGTTTTCTTGAATGCCTCTGTCGATTTTGCAATCCTGATGAGATTCAAAGTTATTTTGGCGCTTTCAAGCTGAAGGTCAATGTGAATGGAGTCTGGCAAAGAATTTGTGTTGTTCCTGTTGTCCTTGTAGATCCATCGTGGTTTTACTGCAAATGAATTCACCTTTTAGATAATGTTTCATTCATTCGGTCGAAACTTTTTAAAGATAAAAATGCCATTAACAATGAATCGCTTTCGAACATAGTAGAACAGTTGCTCTAAATTCTGCATAAAATATTCGAGTCGCATTCTTCGAACATAAAACGCGCAAAATGTTGTTTGTGTGAAAACTAGCAGAATAATTTAGTTGGAAACAGAAATAACGATTTAATGATGAATAAAGTAATGTCTTAAAAATATTACCTTCTTCTATTTCAGTCGAAGCTGATAGACAGATACAGACAATCGGAAGCAGTATTAGCGAGACTCCGTAAATCTAGAAGCAAACAGCAGATACTAATTGAAAATTAATTTTGTTTGATTCATAAGTAAAAGGTTTGTACAAAATGGATCATAAATATGATATCTTTTACCATTCTATAACAGTAACCTTCTTCATTAAAATCTCATATATATATATATGTTTATATACAAGAAGGTCCTTGAAAATTTCATTGTTATAATCTAACAATGGGACAGTACATCACGCCATTAAAATTATCTTCCGACATCAGGTAAGATGAAAAGCTTTTATTACATTGTTCCATTGCCGCACATTGTTAATCTGATGAGTTTGGTTTTCGGAAAATGTTAGCATTAATGATCAAAAGGGAGAATTTGAACATTTGCTTTGATTTTTGTTACTTAAATCGGTCAAAATGGGATTTGACGTATGTCGTTTCAGCAATTACTAGAGACGAAAACTCTGCTTAAGGCTATGTTATAATTTTTTAATTTCATTCTTGACAACAAGTCAGGTATGAGGTAAAATGTTATAAAAGGTTCATTGCTGAAGATTTTTGTGTCGCTATTTTTATTTTAGGAGTTTGACTTGTTTCAAAAGATGTGTTAAAAAGAATTAAATTTGTTATTCGATGGTGGTGTTACAAGTCTAATTTTGGTTTCGATGGGAGCTTTTTGAAATCTGTTATGATTATAATGTAAATATTTTATTTCTGTCTAAAAAATTACAAATACGTATTAAATTTATTATTTTATTTTTCAGAAAACAATTTCGCAACTGGTTGTCATCAGTTTTTATTTAAGTTTAATCATTGCAGATAGCACGTTGAAGTATTGTCCAAATCATTATAAACGGCGTCCTATACCTTAACAAAATAATATGCTGAGAACATCGCAAAAAGGCTTATGAAGGTCTGCTCGCCATCTGGAAGAGAAATTGCATTTATTGTTAACATTTTTCTAACGTATTATTTTTGACAACATATTTAATTATAACTAAATAAATAATAATTTATCGGAAATTTATGAATTCACGGCATTAATTTGTTTAAAAATCGATATATGCTCGTGTAGATCTAACAAAATTCGTGTCTCTGACTTTTGATTGCTCCTGAAGCCATTTTGATGTCAACAATTCGCTTCAACAGTCCTTCCATACCTGAAATAAATATGCAATATTATTAATATGGCTTCCATAATTATTATATCAATTAATAACAATATTATTGAGTCCGTATTCTCAGTGAAGTTATAGTATCCTAGTTACTATTCAACATAATACTTTTTGTATTTAGTCAATTTAATAATGATAATGATAATAATGATAATGATAATAATGTATTTACAAAAATATGTGCTTATGAATAATGAATAACATTACTATTAATTTAGTTAATCAACTAACTAGCTTCTTTTTCCAGATCGTTTGCAACGTAGTTTTCTGCATAATGAATTGTGATTAGCTCTCAATGAATTATCTATTTTAATGACATTAATTATTATTAACCATTATCATTTATGCTTCACATCATCATCATCATCATCAATCATCATCATCATCGTCGTCGTCGTCATCATCATCATCATCATCATCATCATCATCATCATCATCATCATCATCATCATCAATCATCATCATCATCATCATCATCATCAAATCATCGTCATCATCAATCATCATCATCAATCATCTTCATCTTCATCATCATCATCATCATCATCATCATCATCATCATCATCATCATCATCATCATCATCTTCATCTTCATCATCATTCATCATCATCATCATCATCATATCATCATCATCATCATCGTCATCATCATCATCATCATCATCATCATCATCATCATCATCATCATCATCATCATCGTCACATCATCATCATCATCATCCATCATCATCATCACCACCACCACAACCACCATTATCACCATCACCACCATCCTCCTCATCGCCAGTATTACCTTCCGTGATCACGGTCAACTCCCCGCTCCAGGAAGCGGTATACATCTTTCCACCAATCAGATTGAAGGCCATGCAGGTGAACAGGTGGACACCTGTATTGAAGATCCTTAGGATGCATCCGGTCTCGTCGGTGATGAAATTGACCGTCCTAAGGTGGCTCTTCCAGTTGCACTTAAAAATTGGCGGAATGGCGTGGGCGGAACACGTGATCTTTCGTTCGGGGGTGGTGGTCGTTAGGTCGGGGTAGGCCGTGGTGGCCGGAACTGGGTCAAAAATTTATGGGTAGGTTGAGGTGGCTAGGTGCACGTTTTTTAATTTTTTTTATGTTTTAATTTGTAATAATTTCATAATGACGTCTTGAGCTATAACTACAGATTGTAGTAGGATAGATAAATAAATAAATAAATGAGAAAATAAATAAATATGTTAAGTAAATAATAATGTAATCGCTGTAATTGTACGTCCATTTTAACCTATTTAAGTGGTACTTATCAATAAATCATAAAAAATACTGTACAATAAATCAAAATAATTGACAAAAAATTTTAATAAATAAAAAAAATTAAATAACTCACCCATGATCTGGGCCTGCAATGAAACCCTCGCCAACTCCCACCATTTGACCTCCGTAGTTGACCTTTCCCCAACCAGCCAGAGGCAGGTGATCGAACCGTTCATGAATGGCTGGATTTTGTTGATGCGTTGGGAACTGGTTAGCGTCATAACCGTTGTCTTGAACTTGTAAGAGCTGTAATATTATAATAATAATAATAATGATAATAATAATAATGATAATGATGATAATAATAATAACAATAATAATAATAATAAGAATAATAATAATAATAATAATAATAATAATAATAATAATAATAATAATAATTAATAATAATAATAATAATAATAATAATAATAATAATAATAATAATAATATATAATAATAATAATAATAATAATACTAATAATAATAATAATAATAATAATTTATTCTTCTCATAAAAAAGCGCTATACAAACTGTTGATTTATGCAAACAAAACAAATGGAACAAACAAATCAAACGCGAGCAAAACAATTACTCGATCGTCTCCGAATAAATGTAAAAGTTGCCGAATATGAGATTCATGGTGATGATGAAGTTGTAACTTTTCAGTGAAGCGGAACAGTTACAGGTGACGTTGCTCATCTCGCCATCGATGAGCGGCGGATTGTTGATTCTTATCTCGGGGGCAGTTTCTGCGTGCAATTCATCGTTTATTAATTAATTAATTTATTTATTTATCTATTATTATTGGCACTATTAGTATTGTTACTAACTATTATTGTTGTTATTATTATTATTATTATTATTATTTATTATTATTATTATTATTATTATTATTATTATTATTATTATTATTATTATTTATTATTATTATTATTATTATTATTATTTATTATCATTACCTAAGACAAGCAGGTGATGATGAAGTATTGGTTTGTTGGTTGGACCACCCACTTTGCAGTAATAAACGCCAGAACTCGAAGAATTGGCAAACACCCTCTTGGTCCTCAGTGGCTTAGTCTTGCCTGCATGAATATTAATGAGTGCTCATTAACATTAACATGCATAATAAGTATACGTAATAAATGTAAGGAAAATGCCTAACAAATATGCATCGTAAGTAGGCTATTAGTGGTTGGTTTAGTAATTGTTAGGAATTCAAGTTTCTTTAACAATTATGCAATCGGGTCACGTGTTTTTGAACTGACCTATTTTAAACCACTGGTTGCTGTTGCAGTTCTCCAGTTCGTCTAAAAATAGCGACTCTCCGGCATTGATCACGTGGTACATCTTGGTGACGTTCTGAGGTTTCTTGTCGTTTTCGTCGATGACGATTATCTGTTGTTGTTGTTGTTGTTGTTGTTGTTGTTGTTGTATTGATGATGATGATGATGATGATGATGATGATGATGATGATGATAATAATAATAATAATAATAGTAATAATAATAATAATAATAATAATAATAATAATAATAATAATAATAATAATAATAATAATAATAATAATAATAATAATAGCAATAATAATAATAATAGCAACAGCAATAATGCTTTAATTACTTAGTAATAATAATATTACTATGAAATTATTATTCAAGGTCTGAAAACACGTGGGGAATGATTTGAAACAAAATGAAGAACAGTATCGCTATTTGTAATTGTACGACACATCAAGCAATCCCATTCAATGAATTGTTCATCAATCAATCATCTAATGAATTGTTCATCAATCAATCATCTAATGAATTGTCCACCAATCAATCATCTAGTGAATTGTTCACCAATCAATGAATTGAGATACGACAAGAACCCAAGTTACCGTCAATAAAGCCGTCTCCATGAATAGGATCAAACAAACGATATATTGAATGTCAGGAATTGAGAGAAAATTCACCATTTTCCAGCAATTATCCTTCAATTGCATAAAAAACATATTAAAAATCAATATATCCCGAATTTAAGTCATTTTAACTTTTAATTCGATTTAATTGCACGCTGCACTCATTCATGTTTGTTTATAACCCCATTGTAGCGAAACTGTTTTTTGTTTTTTTCAATTTCGTAAACGTAAACACGATGACGTCATAGTTGGATACGGATTTGTTCGACCGCCAACGTTTCCAACAATTTGAATGATGCTGATTTTAAATATTCATTAAAAAAAAAAGATTTTGTGTCATCAACTTATTAATCAACCCGTCAACAATTCAATCAAAACCTTCCGTCAGTACAGTCACTCATCCACTCATAAAACAAAGCAGTCATTCTCTCATGCATCCATCCATCCATCCATCCATCCATCCATCCATCCATCCATCCATCCATCCATCCATCCATCCATCCATCCATCCATCCATCCATCCATCCATCCATCCATCCATCCATCCATCCATCCACCATCCATCCATCCATCATCCATCCATCCATCCATCCATCCATCCGTCCATCCATCCATCCATCCATCCATCCATCCGTCCATCCATCCCTCCGTCCATCCGTCCATCAATCCATCCATCCGTCCATCCATCCATCCATCCATCCATCCGTCCATCGATCGATCCATCCATCCATCCATCCGTCCGTCCGTCCATTCATCCATCCGTCCATCCATCTTTCCATGCTCACCTCTCTCGCCATGTCACAATCTCCCCAAAGCATCTACACCCGTTTGCAATGCAGCTATCCAAGCAGTATGGAATGACTTAGCACAGGAAGAGAGCGATATTAGAATCAGAAACAAAAACAATATTAAATAAACGCTTAGTAGTTAATAAATTAATTTTAGAAATTCATTTTTGTAATCTGGAAATTGCTGTTTCGCTGAAATTACGCTGAAATTACGTAAAACGGATTTGAATCTTTAAAAAAAAATGGCGCTCCTGTTTCGTCGTCGTCGTTGTTGTTGTTGTTGAAGCTGTTTTCTGTCGTTTTCTGTCGAAATTTCCAGTCATTCGTGTTAAAAAAATAATTTTAAAATCGATCGAAAAATTTCGCAATAACTCCACAGCTTAGGTGATATTGTTATTATTATTATTATTATTATATTATTATTATTATTGTTATTATGAATATTATTATCATAAGTTGAAAATTAAAACAAAGGTCAATCGAAATAATAACTTTAACTTTTATAAAAATAAGTCCGAATTCCCTGCGAGCGAGGATAAGCTTCGATAATCCAAAAGTTTTCAAAAGTTTTCAAAAGTTGAAACAAAGAAATCTTTTCAAGCGGTCAAGTTGATTCGTGGACAATTAATTATTCGTTGCTAGGCAACCGACTGACCTCTCAATAAACAAATAAATAAATAAATAAATGAATTATTCTTTGGACCGTCTGCAGGAAGGAAAAATCTAGTAAAACATTTAAATTACTTGAACTTAATTAATAATTGTGCTTTCAAATTGATAAAAATTTTAAATATTATAAATATTAGTAAATATAACTAAAATATTTTAAATTATTTAAATATTTTTGTTTATTAATTTTAAGTAATTTCTGTAATTATGATTTATCTAAGTGAATTAACAACAAATGAAATAATAAAGTGTGACTGAAAAGCAATTAAAAGTAACTTTTTGGATCAATTTGAGGTTAGCAGATGATGCTTGTTGATGTTAGCAACCACTAACTAATAATTACCAGAAATGAATACGATAAATAAATAGTTTTAATATTAGTATAATATTTATTAAATATTATTAAATAGATATAATATATATTTTACATAAAAGTATAAAAAGTTATTTTATCACGTGTTTTATCGTGTTTAACGAGATTAGAAAAACAATCTCTTAAATATCAATTATTTAATAAGCAAATACGAATTAGAATTATTTAACAATTAATTAATAACATTAATTAATTAAGTATCACTTAATCACAGATTAATACCGGGCTTTTATTGTCCAGTACTTAGCTCAATACCTTTCTATACTGGAGTGAAAACTGTCCAAATCCTTTGAAGAAGGTATTATAATATAATATTATAACGGATTATAATATAATATTATAACGGATTATAATATAATATTATAACGGATTATAATATAATATTATAACGGATTATAATATAATATTATAACGGATTATAATATAATATTATAACGGATTATAATATAATATTATAACGGATTATAATATAATATATCTAACGGATTATAATATATATTATAACGGATTATAATATAATTATAACGGATTATAATCTAATATTATAACGGATTATAATATATATTATAACGGATTATAATATAATATTATAACGGATTATAATATAATATTATAACGGATTATAATATAATATTAGAACGGATTATAATGTAATATTATAACGGATTATAATATAATTTTATTATAATGTTTAAACCTGCCCAGTGCATGCTTCGTTGTTCATCTGCAAATCATCATAATTGTCGTTTTAATTTTATTTTAAATAATAATGCTAGTTTTAATAATACTACTTTTAATTATAATAAAAATGTAATAATAATAATAACAATAATAATAATATAAATACTGAATAATATTCTTAAACTGTAACCAACTGTAACTAAGCTATACATGCTCCTTAATCTTTCCAAGCTATAATTAATTTAATTAATTTTATATTCATAATTTTTTTTCCTAATAAATTCCTTTTTACGACTTCTAAAATCTAAAATGGAACGCCGAAATGATTCTTTATCTCCGAACATTGGCAGACATCAAAGAATCATCTTCAATTTTCCATTAAACACAAAAACTCAAAAAAAAAAAATAATAAAAAATAAAATAAAATAAAAATATCCAAAGATATGAAACACAAGCTGCATTGAAATCGATCCGAAGACGACGACGACGAAGATGGCCGAGACGATGCTGATGATGATGATCTCGAGATACCACCCTCAGAAAAGTAACAAGGATGAACGCCATCGTTAATATGGCCATGTACCAAACCGGGGCAGGTGAACCCGTATTGATCGACTACGGCAAAACTGACCCTAGTCTGACCGGGGGCGTCATTACACCGGGTGCCGCGGACGGTAACGGTGGTGCCGGGGCAAGCCTCGGTCTGGCCGGTACTGGGAGGGCGAGTGCCAGTCTGGGAAGAATAAACGGTGGGATGACCACAACAGGGGAGGAACTGACAGTGCAGAACGTGACAAGACGTCTGAACAGGTCTAAACAGGGTGCT
>JAJTWR010000019.1:90000-97500 GCA_021613335.1 Whitmania pigra | reverse complement strand
CACCTTTTTAGTAACAAACACCCGAACTCTGCATTTACAACAAACATGATTACAATTAATCTATGGAATTCATCTATTCGATTCTATTTAGGTATAGAGAGGTAACCTGCACGTGACTCACCTGTTTACAATTCAACTAATCAATTTTCACCTGTTTACAATTCAACTAATCAATATTTACCTGTTTACAATTCAACTAATCAATATTCACCTGTTTACATTTCAAATAATCAGTATTCACCTGTTTACAATTCAACTAATCGATATCCTTACGCGTACAATTCACCTTTCTCTTTACAATGCATCGACGAGTGAATTGTCTCCAAGTGAATTGATATTTTCAGGTTTTTATCGTTGTTTAGCAATCACTTTGACCAACCCGCTTTGAGGGCAGTTAGGGTCATGAGGCCGTTTAAGCTCATTACTGGCTTTGAAAGTAAGTCCGCAGACTATAAATAGAAGCGCCTCATTATAATAATAATAATAATAATAATAATAATAATAATAATAATAATAATAATAATAATAATAATAATAATAATAATAATAATAATAATAATAATAATCAGTTAATTAATATTCATTAGTTCGTAGTTAAGTGTCGAGCTAAACGTTAGAACCCTCGGTGTTTGCTATTAAACTGTCGAGCAGAGTGCTTGCTTTGAAAAAACAAACACAGTGGAAATCCCCACGCTTCGTTGGAAATTTCTGATTGGTTGATAGAGCGATTGATTGACGATGTGATTGACTGTCTTTCAATCCATTCGCAACCTCGCTAATGCGTCAATCGATCCGCCGGTTTTAAGGCTATCTATAGCGCACCCAATTCTCGGTTTTGGCCTTGGCTTTTCCGTAATATCAAGGTTTTGATTTCAAGATTCGGGGATTTCCACTGACGAGCCGATTAGCCGAGGCCGTAGCTGTTGCCGCTTACATATTGTGTTGTGGGCTTCGTCGTCTGCTGCTGGACCTCATTTTCGCGCCAATTCTGTTGATTTCACTTGTTTCGTTGCTCCAATAACTTTATTAGGCTAATCATAATAGTTGTAATAACATTATTATGATGATAATTATTGTTATTCATAATATTATAATCGTTGTTATTATTATTAGTAATATTATTATTGTTACAACATTATTATGACATTAATTATTCCTATTTGTAGATTAAAGCGAATAATAATTTCATCTAATTTAAAAGATTGAAATAATATATAGAAAATCATAAATAATTAATCGGACATTTGTACATAAATTAATTCATTGTGTACTCAGGTCAGTTTTCATACAAATAGTACATAACTAAGCACTGGGATATTAATAGGCAATTATTATTATAATTAATACGAATATAATTATTATAATTATTATAATTGCGCCCGTATTTTCATTCTGTTGCAAGTCGATAGGTGTCACGGCTGTTATTTAGAAATGTTCTGATGACGTCACTTCGACCTTTGAACCGAACCGACATGATCACGTGATTAAGTTGACCCCTTCTCCTGTAAAATGTCCTGTAAACTCTGATCTCTATGACAGTTCATCATCATATTACTGAGGGTTCAAAAAAAATATTTCTATAATTATTATTATTACATTATTAAAAATAAAAACAATAGAAAATACGGCCAGAAGCAATTATTATTTTTTTTAAATTTTAATTTTTTTTAAATAACACAAACAGTAATAGTAGATCATAACATCAGTGCTAATGATTAATATATCAACATACTAATAAGATTATTAATAATAGCAACAACGATAATAATAGTAATAGTAATAATAATAATAATAATAATAATAAAATAATAATAATAATAATAATAATAATAATAATAATAATAATAATATAATAATAATAATAATAATAATAATAATAATATATAATAATAATAATAATAATAATAATAATATAATAATAATAATAATAATAATATAATAATAATAATAATAATAATAATAATAATAATAATAATAATAATAATAATGATAATAATAATATAATAATAATAATAATAATAACGTTACTATTAAAGTTAAAAATTAAAGTAATTACAATTATTTATTAAATTTTGAAATCAATAATCGGCCTAAAAAAACAACAGACACCTATGCTAGGAAATGTAGCGAAGGTCTAAATAGACAAGCAGGAATATGATAGGATGGGATATCAAACAGATTGTGTTTTGGAGCCGCTAATAGGCAATACAACGAATACGACAGGCTAATAGCCTTAAATAATTATAAATGGTGTAAACATTCCAAAGGTAATGGTAAAGCCCTGGTAGGGTAGAGCTCATTTGTTTTTTAAATTTGAATATTTTAAAATGACACAAACTGTAGATTGTAAAATCAGTGCTAATGATTAATATATCAACATATAAATAAGATTATTAATAATAGCAACAACGATAATAATAATAATAATAATAATAATAAGATAATAATAATAATAATAATGATAATAATAATAATAATAATAATAATAATAATAATAAGATAATAATAATAATAATAAAAGTAATAATAATAACAATAATAAAAATAGTAATAATAATAAAAAAATAATAATAATAATAATAATAATAAAAGTAATAATAACAACAATAATAATAAAAATAATAATGACAAAGAGGCAAGGCTGTCTGGTTGTTCTATAGAAACAAAGAGCGTGGAAAGTGGAAAAAAACAATGAACTGGCAATCAGTTTTCGAAGCTAATGAGACCCACCATGGCGTTGTTCCCTTGGCGACCATTGGGCTTTTTTTTATAAACATTGTTTTTATTTCCTCCGAGGAAATTCGGCTGCGGTCGAAGCTTTGTTTGGCTTTGTCTCCATAATTCAAAGATGGCCGCGCGGAACAATTGCTCGGCAGAAATTTCGTCTCATTAAGTCGTTCTCTCCATTCTCCGTAGGCTCCATAATTAGAAGTTCCGGGATATTGATTCCAATTGTGTAGGTAAAGTTACGATATTTCGAGGATAAATTATAAATATTATTATCTTGTTATTATATTATATTATATTATAATTATATTGCATTACTGTTCAAGTTGGTACGTATTAGTAAACACATAAATATGTGCTGCATGCAACCATTCATAGCCATGCAATTCCGTTCTCATATTAACTGCCAAAAGTCTTGATCTTTTGGCAAATCTTCTCGCTCATGTAACATCGATGAAAAGCACCCCCAATAAATTTTACAAAATCTCCCGGTAATTGCTTGCAGTATTTTTTTTTCAAACGGCAAATGCTCTTTTCATTCGAAATGAAAGTTTTTATGCATCCTACAAAGGATACAGATTTGTACCGGATGTCAAATCTTTGAAATTGTTGTTTGGTACTGCGACATTTAAGGTGAAAACATATTTTTTTTTAAAACCCTGTAAACATACGAAATGTCGATATTGAAATTAATACTAAAAAATGTCCCTTAAAGGACAGTCAGCCTTGTCCATAAATGCAGCATGGGTTTTGCGCCCAAGCAGTAATGGCGCACTACAAGCAGTATGCACCATGAAATTAATATCAGATGAAACAGATTTTTTAAAAGAATCTGATATTTGTCAGGTTCATAACCATCCTGGCGAGCGGTGGTAGCGGGAGCAGTTTCAATTTAAGGACCCTCAGAGCTGTTCGTGTACTGAGGCCTCTGAAATTAGTGTCAGGAGTACCAAGTCTGTTTCTGTTTATGCCCCCCGTTCTCAGTGTTTAGTGACATTGTCATCATAGTTTAGAACGGACATACCCAAATTGATGTTTGGTTTTTCTTTTATTTTTTTCTCAAATTTCCCTTTTTAAAAACTACTTACGTACTAGTCTAGTTAGTCTTTCTCTCCAGTGCAATTGAATGATTGCTTGAAAGATGGTCGAGATCTGGCGAATGGTTTATTTGAAATGAATTAATTAATTGATTTGTCATTTGCAAAAGGAAAAAAAACAGTGAAACAATGATTTCATGATTTCTTTCGTCTTGATTTCAAATCCCGCATTCCTTACCCCAACCTTTTCAGTTAAATCTTTTCAAATTAAAGAAAGTCAATGCACGTTAACTGCAGTCCTCAAAGATCTGCCAGGAATTGCAGTTGGTTTTATTTCATTCATTGATTTCAGGCCCGTCGTGGTGGATTAATTTTCTAAAATGTCGAGAATTTGCTTACCAAATAACTAAACGAACCTCGCATTTTATTTTTAATTGATTTTGAAAACGACAATCTCGCTCAACAAGGCACAAAATCGCGCGCTCGAACTCCGACGACGAAAGGCCCTCAAAGCAAAATGGCTCCCGAAAGAAGGGTGCGACTAATCACCAACGAGAATGGAACTTAAAACAAGATCATAAATTTAAATAAAAGTCATTAAAAATAAATCATCAATAAAAATAACTTATTTAAAATTCCTTTTTTTTTTTAAATAACAACATTCTGCATGTTAGAGGCTGCACGTTTCGGGCTCTTAATCGGGTTTGCTTGTATGTCAATTTCAACTTTTCCTAGAAACTGTTGCATGTCGC
Organism: Whitmania pigra; assembly: GCA_021613335.1. Lineage (NCBI taxonomy): Eukaryota > Metazoa > Annelida > Clitellata > Hirudinida > Haemopidae > Whitmania > Whitmania pigra. Next base: position 92,984 of record JAJTWR010000019.1, on the reverse strand, counting down.
CTGTTCGTTTCCAAGTGTAGAATTATTTTTTTTTTCAAAATTTAAATAAAGACATTTTACTTGTACAATTCTAAAAATTAATTGTATAACATTGAATCGACAGAATACAAAATTTTAAGTAATGCGCAAATAGACAATGTTTTGAAATAAATAATTTACTGACATATTACCTCGATTACAGTAACGCAAACTTAATTAACATTCAACTAGATTATTTCCATTCAACAATTCATTCAATGCATTTTCATTCCAACAAACCAACAATGGATGATTCCTGTGGTTTACGAAAGGTTTACAAGTCGTTCTGAAGTCCATCTTGAAAGCCATGGCACCTTTGCTTCAGATCGCTCTCCTAGTCCTGTTTGCCATCGTCATATTTGCCATCATAGGCCTTGAATTCTTAGCAGGAGCCTTCCATTCGACCTGCCAAAACATAATTACTGGTTGGTCGAATCTTCAATCTGTCAATCAATTTCTCTTAGAAACATTTCGACATTCAATCAGCGAATATTAAAAGTGTGTCTTGTATGTCATCTAGGATGTCGAGGCAAAATAACAAACTGTAGAAGTTAAAAAAAAAAACAAATGAATTGAATGACAAATAAGCATGAATAACGGAAATAAAAATAAAAATTACAATAATATTTATAACTTATAATATTAATAAATTAAAGTTAAAAACCTTCAACCAGATAAATTGGTCGCTAAATAATCAACAGTAACATATTAACAGTAATAATCATTAATAACTGATGACAATTTTAACCGTTTTATAAAAAAAAAAATAAAGGCGAAATTGATTTGGCTGGAGAGGAAGAAATAACGCCATGTTCAGACACCCCGAAGTCTTTTGGGGGCGGATTTGAATGCCCCAGTAACACTAAGTGCAAGGCTTACTGGGAAGGCCCGAAACATGGAATCATTAGCTTTGACAATATCGGATATGCCATGTTGACGGTTTTTCAGTGCATTACAATGGAAGGATGGACGCAAGTCATGTATTACGTGAGTTCTCGACTTAATAGTTAGGTGATTATTTAGTTGGCTAATTAATGTTATTATGAACTGTAACTAATTAATGTTATTATGAACTGTAACTAATTAATGTTATTATGAACTGTAACTAATTAATGTTATTATGAACTGTAACTAATTAATGTTATTATGAAATGTAACTTAATTAGTTTATTTGTTTAGCAAAGTCTAATAAATAAATTATAAATTAATAATTAATTAACCAGTAATTACCATAAATTAACATCAACCAGACCAACGATGCAGTAGGCAGTTTCTTTCCCTGGATGTACTTCGTACCCCTCATCATCATTGGCTCCTTCTTCATGCTCAACCTTGTCCTCGGAGTACTCAGCGGGTCTGATGATTGATTGATTGATTGAAGTTGATTGATATAACCGATACTTCGATTGAAACTTTGATTGACTTGTTAATTATCGCCTGACTGGCTGACTGACTGATTGATTGAATGAATGAACCATTAATTGTTGAATTGATTGAATTAATGATTGATTGAATGAATGAATCATTAATTGTTGAATTGATTGATTGAATTAATGATTGATTGCATTAATGATTAATTGATTGATTGCTTGATTGATTAACTTATTGATTGATTGACTCAACCCTGTTCTAGACCATTTTATGCTCATTAAGAAACGTCATTGTAATTCCGAACCATTTTCAATCAATGTTCCGCTTCAGAGAATTCGCCAAGGAACGAGAAAGAGTGGAGAACAGACGAACTTTCCTGAAGCTGAGAAAACAACAGGTGCTCGACAGACAAGCAGAAGCCTACCTGGAGTGGATTTGCAAAGCAGGTGAGATTCCGTTCGTCACTCGACGACGGCTATTTACTGGATGATGATTAGAATTTATAATAAAAGAAAAAAAGATGGCCGAAAAATACAAAATAATTTACTATTATAATGACTATGAGTTTATGAATGTTAATTATAGTGAAGTAATAAATTATTATTATTATTAATATCAACTTCATGCAGAGGAAGTCATCCTGAATGAAGAGCGAACGACAGACGAAGAAAAAAGGAAGATAATTGAAGGTTGTTTGATTGATTAAGTGATTGATTGATTCACTGATTGACTGCTCACGTGATTAACGGACGGATTGATTGAACGAATAAACGAACGAAGGCCATATCGAATTGCGAGTTCCGATCTCACTGAGCAAACATTCACTGAGCTGGTTTCGAACCCTAGACCTTCGGGTCAAATGATCAGAAATCGTTTGATTGGTTTACCAAACAGCAAGGAGACGACTGGCTTGTACGAGGAAGATGAAACAGTTGAAGACAAAAAACATCAGCAAAGATGGCGACGAATTGGACAACTACGATGAGAATGAAGAGCTGTTTGCAGAACTGGGTGAGTAGGGGTTGATTTGTGGTCGGTTGGTTTGGCATTGATTGATGGATAACTGATTGATTAAATGAATGGCGGATTGATTAAAGAATTAATTGATTGATTGATTGATTTATTTATTTGTTTGTTTATTTAATTATTTATTTATTTTTAAATGCAAACTTATTCGAAATATTTATTGACTTATTGACATTTATTCTATAATTCATCGCCTAAACATAAAAATAAATAAAAATTACTAAATAAAATTTAATCACAAATTAATTCAAATGTCCGCCATGGTGTCAGGCGAAAACCCATTCAGTCCTCACCATAAAAAGAAGAAACGAAGGAGGTTCGTGGCTTTGTGGAGGACTGAAAAGAGAATCAAGTGGGTGTCGATGAAGCATTCATACTTTCAATCATTCGTAGCTTCAATCATTCATCCCTTAATTCATTCCTTCATTCATTCATTCATTTGTTCAATCGTTTATTCGTCATTCTTTCATTCATTCATTCACTCATTCAATAGCCTTTTCCATGCGCCAAGCATCATTTCTCCATTCGCCCCATCAGTCGATCGATAATAATGCGCTACATAAACGATC
>JAJTWR010000019.1:82500-87500 GCA_021613335.1 Whitmania pigra | reverse complement strand
CAGGAGTTGACGGCTGCAGAAGAAGAACAGGAACAAAAAGCCGAACAGGTTTATCATTTTTATAATATTGATTATTGTGTTAATAAAATTAATAAAAATAATAATAATAATAAAAATAATAATAATTATTATTATTATTGTATTGGTTAGGAATGATAATAAATAATTCAGTTATTTTAATAATAGCTGATAAACAATTGCTAATACTAACCACCATTATTATAATTATTATTATTATTTTAATAATAATATTTACAGAAACGATTCGACGACATGGCCCTGGACGTTCCGTACGGTACCTCGGTCACCACTAAGGTGAACATTTGCCCTCCACCAGGGCAAAACAATCAGGACCCTAAGACCGACAACTTCCGAATGTGAGGGGTTCTTTAAATATTGTTATTAAATTATTAAACAATTAATTATTAATATTTAAATATGTACTTCAAAAATATATTTTAAAAAATACAAAAATATATTCTATTTATGTACGTTTCCTTTTTAAATCGATAAACGTGATTTTAATGGATAAAAATAAAGATTTAAATGTAGTTATTTATAAAATAATGTTTTAAAATAGGTTTGTTTATCAAATAAATGGCTTTAAGATTTATTTATTAAAAAAAAGTTTATTACTTTAATAAACCAGCTTGTACGATAACCATGATAATTCTAATTCTTAATTCTTAACTCTTGATTCTAGCCTTGAATTTCTTCTACTTTAGCATCTCTTTCAGTGAAACTGCCTCAAAAAGTAATTTGAAGACTCAAGAACTGCCCAAGGAAGATCACACGTCAGACCAAAAAGGTTAACGGATAACTATTTATTATGATAATTTACAATTTATTACAAAATAATTAAGCGTTTATTTATTTAATGTAGACTGTTTTCAGAATAAAATGCATGAATTATCATTATTATGATTATGATTACAAATCTGTATTAATGAATACTTTATTATTATTGTATAAATTAATGCTATTTATTAAATTATTAATAATGAATAAATTATTATAATTACAGATGATGGACCAGACGAAGGCGGGCCTAAGCCAATCCTTCCGTTCAGCTCCATGTTCATATTTGGCACCACAAACCCGTTAGTTAGTTTTTGTTATTAAATAGATTAACTCGGCATAATTAAACATTTAATTACTTATTGTAATAAATTATAATATATTATTATTGCTGTCGTTGTTCTTATTATTATTGAGTTTTTTACTTGCTGTCCCCCTCAAGGGTCCGGAGATTCTGTCATTTCGTAGTCAACCTCCGCTATTTCGATCTGTTCATCATGATCGTCATCAGCGCCAGTAGCGTTGCCTTGGCTGCAGAAGACCCGGTTTTGGAAGGATCGGAAAGAAACAAAATACTCAACCACTTTGATTACGTGTTTACTGGAGTTTTCACCGTGGAGATGATTCTGAAGGTTGTTAATATGATAATGATAATTTATGTTAATGATAATTTATGTTAATGCTAATTTATGTTAATGCTAATTTAAGTTGATGATAATTTATGTCAATGATAATATGTGTCAATGATAATTTTTCCTAATGCTAATACGTGATAACGCTGATTTATGCTAATGATAATTTATGTTGATTAAGTTAATTTATGCTAATTCACGTTGACGCTAATTTATGCTAATATGTCATAATAATATGATTAAAGGATATGTTGCGATGGCTGTTTACAAATATCGGTTTATTGAATTGAATACAATTCACAAACGCCGTTTTTATTATCGTCTGGAATAAAGATTCGCGATAATATATTATAATTTAATTATTTATTCCTCACTGTTTTTTATAATTACAATTCGTCGTGATGACTCAGCTTTATAAATCCAATATAAATTATGATAATCAACCAGATAATCAACCTCGGCGTGATCTTCCATCCCGGCTCCTACTGCAGAGACCTGTGGAACATTCTCGATGCGTTGGTCGTTGTTTGTGCTCTCGTTGCTTTCGCCTTTACGTGAGTTATTTACGGAAATATAGCTAATCAGTTTCAATTAGTAGTTTAAGATGATGATGATTATAACGATGATAATGCCGATGATGATGACGATGACGATGATGAGGACGATGACGACGATGATGATGATGACGATGACGACGGCCATGTTGATTCTAATCCTTGGGCAATACTCTAGCTGATCGACTAATCTTGATCATGTTCCCAGGGACAGTCCATCTGCGGGGAAGAACTTGAACACCATCAAGTCCCTCAGGGTTCTTAGGGTCTTGAGACCCCTAAAAACCATCAACAGGGTTCCAAAACTAAAAGTATTTTCAGGAATTTTTTTGCAATACATTCTTAACAGAGTTATTTTTTATTTAAAAAAAAAAAGATAGAATTATAAAAATTGACGCAATTACAATGTTAATAATAAAAGATGCAATATTAATAATAGCAATAATAATATTAATAATTTTAAATTTAAATTAAAAAAGCATTTAGTACCATCACGTGAAATTTTGAAAATTCTCCAAGGAATGTATGAATTTATTATTATTATTATATTATTATTATTATTATTATTTAATAAATTAATTAATTCAACGACACTTGTTATTTAATAATTTAATTAGTTAATAATAACAAAACAAAAAATAAAATTAACTTTTAATCAACATCTGCCAGGCTGTATTCGACTGCGTGGTAAACTCCTTAAAGAACGTCTTCAACATCATGGTGGTTTACCTCCTCTTCCAATTCATATTCGCCGTCATAGCCGTTCAACTGTTCAAAGGACGATTTTATTACTGCAACGATGACTCCAAGAATACCCAACAAACGTGCAGGTACGTGGTTCTCAAAGTGGGGGCATTGTACCCCCATTCGGATGGTACCCGGTACACGGTACCCATTGTCAGCCATATACGGCCCTGAGATGATATGCAAGGCTGCCTTAATAATCCATGGCTATAACCATACCATTGCTTGACTCCTTTCCACAGTTTAAAATATCACGACTTTGCCAATAATCTTAGCAACTTAATCTTATTTATTTTTTATTTTATTTTTTTTAAGGGGAGAATTCTTTGAGTACCAACTGAGTAGCAACGAAAGACCCGTCATAAAGGTCGAAAAGCGAAAGTGGGACAAGCGGGAATTCCATTACGACAACGTGGCCAATGCCATGCTGACGCTGTTTGCCGTTCAGACAGGCGAAGGATGGCCGTTGTGAGTTTTTGGCGATTGACGGATTGATTGATTGATTGACGGATTGATTGACGGATTGATTGATTGATCGATAGATTTATTGATTTACTGATTTTTTCATGTTATCGGTTGAAATATGATTGTTACTGGTGCGAACAGTCCAGAGATACCACTAGATAGATATATCCATATAACGCCGTAATTCCTCTCATCACCATCATCATCATCGTCGTCATAATCATTAGGGTCCTCAAAAACTCCATCGAAGCCACTTTTGAAGACCGAGGTCCCCAACCAGGGTACCGGATGGAAATGGCCATATTCTACATCGTCTACTTCATCGTTTTTCCATTTTTCTTCATCAACATCTTCGTCGCTCTCATCATCATCACCTTCCAGGAACAAGGAGAGAATGAACTGATTGACCAAGAGCTGGATAAGAATCAGGTTGTATAGGTCAAAGCGGTTTTATATGCATATAACACGCATGCGCTTCACACGCGCAGTTGCGTATAACGCGCTTTAAAATGAGTTTAACGTAATTAATGTTAACGAATGATGACGTCGTAATAATCATAGTTTATAATAATTAATTAGTTCATTATTAATAATTATCATCATTATCAGGTTAGCCGAATGGGTTATGTACCTGCATACGGCGTTAATGGCAACAGTCGTAATGTGTCGTGTTCGAAACCCAACCTGCACTGCCGCCGGCGCCCTTGGGAAGGAGCGCTATATAAATGGTTACAAGAAGAGCCTCTGACGCTATGCATATGGCGCTATATAAATGAAGTTACAATAAGAAATTATCATCATAATAAATAACCATCGTATAATAGCAATGACCATTTCCAACTTCAGAAACAGTGCATAGACTTCGTGATCAACGCCAGGCCGGTGTGCAGGTACATGCCGAAGAACAAAAGTTCGGTCAAGTACAAAATCTGGCAACTCGTCGTTTCGACGCCCTTCGAATACATCATCATGGTCATCATTGCCTGTAACACCATCCTGCTCATGATGAAGGTGGGGATGTCGTCTAAAATTAACATAATTTATACCGCCACCATCATCACCAATACCACCACTATCATCATCATCACCAATACCACCATCATCATCATCATCATCATCATCATCATCACCAATACCACCACTATCATCATCATCATCACCAATACCACCACCATCATCATCATCATCATCATCATCATCATCATCATCATCATCATCATCACCAATACCACCACTATCATCATCATCATCATCATCATCATCATCATCATCATCATCATCATCATCATCATCATCATCATCATCATCATCATCATCATCATCATATCATCATCATCATCATCATCATCATCATCATCATCATCACCAATACCACCACCATCATCATCATCATAATCACAGTACACACCCCGCCTAAAAAACGACACGTTCGAGAGCTACACGAACACTCTGGCAGTCCTTAACATGGCTTTCACGACCGTCTTCACCGTCGAAACCATCCTCAAGATCGTAGCCTTCGGCCTCAAGGTCGTTAACGGTTTTAATCGCCTGCGTTAACTAATTAACGCTCCAATGAATTGGCAGATTAATCGTTTCAATCTGATGAAGTCAATTTAAATGAGATGTGGATTGTAGATTTATTATATAATTATATAATTATTATTATAATTATATTACAAGCTTAAGTGGCTGTTTATTATAAGTCAGCCTAACTAACATATTATAATAATTTATGGAGTTATTCCATTAGAATTACTTTCGGGATTCATGGAACGTGTTCGATTTCATCACCATCATCGGCAGCATC